>JASCZW010011029.1:32500-33684 GCA_034211315.2 Aedes japonicus | reverse complement strand
ACCAAACACTTCAGTCGACGTATCTAAGCAAGTGTATAATTAGCTACATAAAACTCACAGCTAAAATACGTTTTGAGTAATAATGAAACATGCAATCGATCGTTGCATATTAGGCTGAGTCAAGGACACATACCATATTAAACTATTTGAACGTTCTAAACAATCAAACATCATCCAAGAAATTTAGCTGCAATGATTAAATAATCCTTAATTTGAGGCAGAACGCAGAGAACACAATTTTTTCGTCTGAGCATCATCAACAATGTCAACGTCACACTCTTCCGCACGCAGCTCATTCATAGCAGGCAAGCTTCCACCGTAAATTTAGCAATTCATCCCATCCCATCCCCAGCATCACTCATTAAGAAACCAAGACGCGCCGCACCACGGACTGTGCCGGAGAATGAAATTGAATTAAAATTACCCACATCGAGCACTTCAGCGCGGGGTGCAATTCAATTTCCCATCGCTTCAACTTTGCTCGTTAAGCGATAAGGAAAAATTGAATCTACTCTGCCAAGAGCTTGTTATGCGGACAAGAATCAGAATCTATGGAGGGAAAAAAAATTCCCCACCCAACGGAAGCATCAATCCGATAAAGTCCAACCCATTTAATCCGCCAGACATCTCAACCCTCGTCCCCACTCACAGCAGCTCTGGAGAATCTCTGGTGTCGAGCAAATCGTGCGATCTCGTGGTTGCTCTTGCGGTTTCCGATGAAGACCATTGCAATCTCCATCACGCTTCTTTGTTGTTGCCGGGGCAGACAATCACCAACGGGCAGGAGGGACGAGGTGGGGGGGGGGGGAGGAGGTTCATCAAGGACAACGGCGTTTTGTCTGAGGGCGACCCTCTATCTAGGCCAGGCGTATAATTGATTTAATCTAGCCCATGACCACAAATCCAGGCCCCCATTCGATGGGTAGTCGTGTCGAACGGAAATGTCCTACAAAGCTTCTGCGGAGAGCGTGTCAGGATTGAGAAATCACAAGTGTCGATAAGCAAATGGAAAGCTCTCCCTTCGGGGAAAACGGGGCGCGTTGAAATGGAACACGCGACTGGCCAGGGACGAAAGTGTTTTCGATGTCATCAACCGCATGGGATGCATTGTTGCGGAAAATGATATGGCTTTCAGTGACGGATTCCATTCGGTGTCGAAACTATTCCTCCCAATTTATGCGATT
>JASCZW010011029.1:0-30000 GCA_034211315.2 Aedes japonicus | reverse complement strand
GTTTGAGACTCCTTCCCGTTTGAAGGGATGAAAGGGGGGTACCCATCAATAACAGCCGTACAAATTCTCGGCATTCGCTCAATTAGTTTCCGCAATGTATCAGTCGCGATTTCCCGCCAAGCGGCTTATAGGCACTCCCAAAAGTGTGTATGGTTCTGAAGACACATTTTTCTGTGTTTGGTCCAGCTTATCCCAAAGCAGTTCGATTAGATTAAGATTCAGGGATTGCGCGGCCTAACCATGTCAGATAACGTTCCATTTTGGTCCAAGCCTTGAACGAACCCTGACTCAAATATGAAAAGATTCAGCTTTGAGTCGCTTAAAATGAAGTAAACCAGCCTCGGAATGTGTGATGAGTCAGTCCTGAATCAATCAAATTTGAGGCGAGTCTGTCCTGAATTTCTTGAATATGAACAAAAGGAGGCCTGAATAGTTTGTAAGTGAAGTAGATCCGACCTAAATTACTTTAATATGAAGGAAATAAGATCTGAATCATTAGCATAAGAAGTGGGTCTGACCTGAATAACTTGAATGTGAGGTGAATTTGTCCTGAAACACTGGAATATGAATCCGACCTGCATGCCTTGAATAAGAAATAAAGAGAAGATCCAAAGCTTTTCGGCGAACCCCAATCTCGAGTACAGAGCTACCAACTGTAGAGCAAGAGAGTGGTGGTGAGACCTAACGGGAGTTGAGTCAGCTTACTAGGCTGTTGCAACGGGCATGGGACTCTACAGCAAACTCCGAGGTAGCGAAAGCCTGAATATGAAGCCTTGACCTGTAATTAACGGACGGTTCGTTAATCAAGGATGAGGTTGGTTACGGGGTGTTTACGCTCGCTGACGCCTATGCGCTCTTGCCGGCATGCAAGTTGTTAAATGGGACTGAGACTGTTGTATTCTCCGACTCTACGTGTTGTCCATCTACTCTTTACCATAGGCAAGCGGGACATTCGTGGCTGTTAGAGGTGCAACGTAACCTTTCTCTGGGCTTCTGAGTATGCAGGTATACCTGGTAATGAGGCCGGTGATAGGCTATCAAAACCAGGGTCATCATGCTCAGCTGGAGGATATACATAACTATCTTCAACGATGACGTTAGCCGCTGGGTTAAGCGAACTTTCCGATGCACGTCGGACGAAGCTTAGCATAACAACCCTGATGCGTTCCTAGGTCACATTAGGAACACGACACAAGAGTGCAAAGATATGTCCTACTTTCGAGATCAGATGATTCTGACTGGGCTGAGGATAGAGCATACTTGGTTCACTCAAGGACCTCGTCTTCACAGCAGTAGCATCCTTAGCAGTAGGATGCGGAGTGGAATTAGCTGATAACCATCTACATATAAGTGAAGTTCCCTGTTAGGGCACAATTAAGAAACGGCAAGTAGGTTCATAGGGTGATTGCCTTCGTTATGGTAAAACCTTGGCGGTCCTGCGGATACGTTCGGAACCCGTCCGTCTTAAGTGATGAGTGCTAGGCTCGGATGATCAATTGCCATGGTTGTGATCTGATCCACATAAGGGATCACGCCATCCCTTGAATGGCCGACCTGCTTGCGATAGATAACCACTGCATCAGTACAGCAGTGGCATGGTACAAAGTGAACCACCGATGGTAACCGATCGAAAATGCGAAGTCAAACTTGTCGGAGATGCGAATGACAGTAAACGAGCTCTCTGAATTCGTGAAGAACAAGCACAATGTGCACACCAAGATCAAGCAGATGGTAACAAGCATTAAATCAACAGTACCAGCTACCAAACGGAAGCAGAAGGCGCTCTTGATGAAAGCTGAATCCACTGAAAAGGCTTTGGTGGAAGCCAAGGGGTACGCTACGGCAGGTCCTGAAGAATCGCCGGAAGTTCAGGAATACCTTAAGAAACAGAAGAACTGAAGAAAAATGGAAAGGACCGCGATTAGCACACCGTGGTAAACCAGCATACTAAGAAGAAAAAGCAGAAGGAAAAAGACAAAAAGAAACAGGAACAGAAGAAGAGATAAACACTTCAGCCCGCTTTCGGATGGGATTTAAAGGTGTTGCACTAATCGTCGAAGCAAGCGAGAGAACAACGTATGCTGCACTCCCTAAAAAAGGTGAGGGAGGATCCGGTGCGGAGTTGGGACGCACTCAAAAAGGAGAGATGCTTTCGAATAGAAAAAGGACCCTTCGGATAAGACCTCTGCCTACGGTAAGCTCGTTGTCAAATCCTTGGATAACGTGACAAACGTGAGAGCTCTGTCACAAGAAGCAGGTGGTAGAGGAACGCAGGGGCTCACCAACCGAACTATGCAACCTTGTAGAGTCGGCGAGAATCTGAATACTGGTGGAGTTTGGTGGCACACAGACGGCCGATGGATGCTGCTAACAAACTAGTAGAAACCAGTAAGATTAACCCAAGCAACACACAACGTCAAGAATGGTTGCGGCAACTTGATTTTGACTTTAAAGAGTCAAAAAGTTCAACTGGTTTGCAACATGTGTGCTACTAGGGAAAGTTGGATGGTCGGTATGCCCGCTAAGAGACGTTTCCCGAGTTACCAAGCAAATAGAAAAGTCAACCTCTTTAAACCGGAAGATGGAACCGATCACACGGATTTAAATGCACGATGTATGAATAAGGCAAGTGCGACCCAACAATGATGCAGTTCACGCAAGGTAACCTTAGTCATTGCAACACTACACAGCAACTGTTGGGACAGTCGATAATGGAAACGCAGTGAGACGTCACATATATTCCGGAGCCGTGTTCCCTAAGGCTACGACAACTGGATGATGGACAGCGTAGGGATGGTGGCAATACATGGCAGAATCTCCATCCAAGTAGTAGTCGAGAGCTTCTACGAAAGCTGTCTTCGTATGTAGCTGTTACGCACCTTCGAGGTGGACAGAGGAGCAGTACAGTCGGATATTGGATGCGCTCACCGACTTTTTGATCCACCGACAGGTGATGATCATCGGAGGAGACTTCATCGCCTGGGCTGTGGAGTGGAGCAGCAGACTGACCAACGCAAGGGGTTACAGTCTATTGGAGGCTCTGGCAAAGTTGGACGTTAAACTGTGCAACGAGAGCCTTGTCAGTAAATTCCGTTAAGGCGGCCGGGAATCCATCATCGACGTTACGTTATGTAGTCCGTCGCCGTTGGAAAACATGAACTGGAGGAGCAGTGAAGAGTACACCTATAGCGATCATCAGGCGATCCACTATTGTATCAGTCGGCTTCCGATAAGAAGTGGAAAACGAAGGAATTCGATAAGGACGTCTTTGTTGAAGCGCTTGGAGCAGAAAGTGGAACTCCGTATCAAGAAGCTGCGGAGCTAAAAGAAACGCTAGCGAGGGCGTGCGATGAATCGACGACGAAAAAATCAGAGCTCATAAACTGGTGGCGTCCAGCGTGTCCAGTAAGTTCGGGCAATTTTTGAGTTTTACTTAAAAATTGCACACGAAAATCACCCAAATAAGTCCATAAGTTTCTTTGTTAAACTTACCTCTGAACATACTCTCTTTGACCTCAGTAGTCTGTACTAAAATGTGGTTTGTTGCGAATCAGCATCGTTCCAAATACTTACGCAAGCTACATACAGCTTCAGAAACAGGCACGTTGAGAATAAATTCAGTAACCGATTTAAACCAACAGTAGAAATGCTGTTAGGGTGTTATCATAACCTCAAATTTTCGAGCGTCAAGCTTGATACTTAAGAAGGGTAATCGAGAACCTTGGAGAGTCAAAATCCCCGCTGCTCCATTGCTCCGTATAAGGGCATCACATTCTGCAGCACCCCCTCGATACTCCACGGGTTCCGTTTGGGATTAGGATTTCGTTAGAAGTGGATGGGACTTTTCGAGCAATCAAAAACCTCACCTCCGGCAATGCTCTCCACTCTGCCAACTGAGCTATCGGAAAGGAATCTCCACCGCTCGCATAATCACATCTTCCATTTCCCGTTCATATTTACGACTCAATTTGCATGTGCGTGAGGTTGTTCGGCTGAAACTCCCATCTCGCCCGGGAAACAGCCGGGATTCGGCTAGGAGAACGGGAAATTTTGTTTTCCAGCAAAGAATTATACGCCTTTCCACTTCGGCTGGGAAACGCTAGATTATATGGAATCAACCACCATCAAGCACCGAACCGTTCTGGAGCCTAAACGGTTATGATGCTGTTGTTGTGGCTGTTGCCGAATTGTTCTGATTCAAATCCCTGCCCCGAACATGCTCGAGGAGCGATTTTCCCAGTAAACACACACACCGTTGGCAAATTTATGGTTGCAATTTATTTGAATTTATGGATGGTAACGATTGTCATTAGCATACCACCGGCTAAGTGGGTGGGAGGAGGGGGGAGGGCTCGTTTTTCGGTCTGCATTGTTTCGAATATTCGAACATTAAGAATGGTGAGTTGTGGGATTGTTTGTCGCATGGAATTGGGACCCTCGTTTTCAAATGGTATCGGTCAGAACCTTACAATATCTCAGTGAATCTAAATTGTTCTAAGGACTTGATAGAATGAAATGGAGTTTAATTATCAGTGGTTTCGATAGCGCAAATCATGCTGACCAATCATCATTTTCATAATATACACTCTCGAATTTTCGCCGAGGTGTGAATCTTGATTTCTTGGAATACAAATTACGCCGATTAACGAAAGCCCCCCACTGTAAATTTGAAGACCGTTAGCGATAATTAGCCGTCCATTTAGTCTAATGATGAAGCCCGTTTTGGCAGCAAGAGGAACCCAGTGCACTGCTTGTAGGAAAATTGGCACTCATTATGCTCCCATTAATGAGACCATTTTGCACGTCCTTCTCTGTCCGTACCTGTCCGAGGCCATTATCATCCGGCTATCTTGGCTTCGATCTATTGTGCCATTCAGGGTTTGGCATGGTATCACTTTTTAGTAGTTACTGGAAGCAATCCTAGTAATTTGGTTGTTTAACACTCTCACATTTCCAGTCATCTAATAACCGTAACATTAGGACTAATTTTCTGTTCTGACATTTCCTGACACGCGGAAGACTTCCGAATGGGATGCCAATCCTACTGAACATAAACTTCAAAGAAACGAACGCCACCAGGGAGAGAAGTTCCCTCTGTAGAAAGCTTTCCGAGCCCCGTTTGTGTTTGTGCACGCGTTTCGAATTTTCAAGATGTCATAAATTAATAATGGAAGAGATATATTTCTCCTCCGGGCATCATCATGGGGCGAACGAATGCGAAAGCATCGCGGGAAACTTCTCCAACCGACTTAAATAACTTACTTTATATCCGCTTATAAAACCAGGTAACGTGCTCCGTCCTCATCACCGTTGGCATGTATGTTCAGTTTCCGTCCTTTCGCACTCGGATGGCTGTTGTGGCTGCTGCGTTGGAAAGTTTTCTGTGCCAACCCTTTTCCTCCTTGTTTCTGCCGAGAAATAGTTCGGAACCTAAATGCGCCTCGCCGGTGTGGAGTCCTCTCGGCAGTCAACCAGCCAACAGCTGTCAAAGCTCGAAAGTTGTTATTCTAAGATGCCGCACTTTGGCTGTGCAGCTTCTTCCTATTATCAACTTTAGATAAAGTAAAACTTTGATTCTCCCTGGGAGGGACTTTTGGGAATCCATTTCCGTTGCCACAAGCCGTTGGTTCTCCATCTTCCAGTTGTTTCTTTCTCGTATTTTGTTTTTATTTAGCGGAAAAGGTATGTCATCACTGTCATTGAAATTGAATGATCGTTCAACTAAGTTGAAACGAAGAAGAAAATTGCTGCTGGGTGGATCGATCTTGATTCTGATCTGATCCACTGAATGGATCCGTGTTACAAAAATTCACCGATGAGTGCTCCGGTGGACAGAAACTTTTCTCGTCTATTTATTTTACCGAACCATAACAGCGGGAGGGAACTTAGCTGTCTTTCTTTTGAATAAATTCTTCTAAAACGGATAAAAGAGTTGAGCAATTCGGTTTCAATATTTTCCCCTCGTTTGTAGTTCATATTGGAGTAGCTATCGAGAACATACTGTTGTGCGCGTGTTGCAAATTTCCACATCGTGGTCAGCTTATTAAAGGGTGTTACGATTAAAATTTGGTCGAACAATAATGCTAGTATTATGTGATGTGGAGAATCAAACTTTAGTTGCAATTAAAGTAAAGCAGCAGATGTGGAACTGTTAATTCTGTTTGCATTTTTTCATGCTATTGTGAATCTATTGATTATTAGATACTGATACCACATACTGATAAAGCCACTAGATACCACATACTGATACCACCATTAGATACCACATACTGATAAAGCTCGATTCAAAGTTAATCTGGACGTACGGTTTCATACACCACCACGTCCCTGGTGGTTGGAACAAAAAACGTTTAGCAAGCATTTGTTGATGTTTCATTGACAAAGAAATTGGAGAAAAGTTTTTTTTGATTGATCAACGCATCTCGAAATTACGGATTACGGAACTTAGGAAAAGAAAATTAATTGTACACAAACAACTAGAGAATCCTTCGTGGTCTGCCTCAAAAATAGCAAAAGTGTTAAACTTCCCAAAGTCAACGCGTCTTGTAATCAAACGTTACAAGGGGATACTCTGAGCGTGGATAGAGCACAGCGCATCTATCATAAAAGTGGCACTAGGGACAAAGAACTGAGGAGAAAGGTGTTGAGGTATGTGAAAGGCAACCCACGTGATTTGGCAGAGAAAAACAATTCCAACTTTTCCACCCTGCGTAACATCCTTTCAAGAGAAGTACATATAAGGGGCTGATTACCTCAATATGAGTATTTTTGGTACGTTCTTCAGACAACTTTGGGTTAGTGCTTCAGAGAACTTCTTCACAAAACATTGGGTAAGTTCTTAAGAGAACTTCGGGTAAGCACTTTAGAGAATTTCATGGAAGTTCTGCAGAAAACTTTAGGAAAATCATGCAGAGAACCTAAAGAAAGTTTTGCAAAGAATTTCGAGAATTTCTGCAGAGAATATCAGGGAAATTCTGCAAGTAACCCCAGGGAAGTTCTTCAGAGAACTTCAAAGAAGTTGTTTAGAGAACTTCAGGAAGTTCTGCTGAGGACTTCAGGGAAGTTTTGCAGAGAGTCCCACGGAAATTCTTTCGAGAACATCATAGACATACTTTAGAGAACTTCAGGAAAATTATGCAGAGAACTTTGCTAAGATAATGTGAAGAACTCCAGGGAAATTCTGCAGAGATCTTCAGGGAAGTCCTGCAGTTAATTTCAAAGAAGCTCCGCATCGAGCTTCAGTAAAATTCTTCAGAGAACTTCAGGGAAATTTTTCAGAGAACTTTAAAACTTCAGGAAAGCTCTGCAGACACTTCAGGAAAGTAATGCAGAGAACTTTACTAAAGTGATGCAAAATTCTTTAGGGAAGTTCTGCAAAGAGCTTCAGAGAAATTCTTCTCGGAAGTTTAAATGACTTTTCTGAAGATTCGTGAACTTCTATGATGTTTAAAGAGCTTCTCTGGTGTTTCTTTCTTAAGGATTTTTCTAAATTTCTATATAATCTGAAAATCTATGGACTTGTCTGAAGTTCCGTGATTTTCTCTGAAGCTTCGAGAACTTCGCTGAAGCTATTATGAATATATATATTCTCCTGAAGTATCGGGGACTTTTATGAAGTTTCAAGGACTTCTAAAAACTCGAGGACGTTTCCGTAGGTTTGTGAACTTATATGAAGTTCCGTGAACTTTTCTGGTGTTTCTTTGTTATGCTCCACTGGATTTTTCTGAAGTTTTGTTAAATAATATGAAAATTTGATGACTTGTCTGAAGTTCCGTAACCTTCTCCGGAAGCTTCGAGGACTTCTCTGAAGTTTCATGAATTTCTCCAAGGTTCTCGGACGTGTTCTTGAAACTTTACTGACGTTTTGGAACTTTTTTGAATATCTCTGAACTTCTCTGAAATTCTGAAATTCATTATATGCAGTTTATAGTGAGTTTTCTGAAATTATTCAGAGTTATCTGACATTTTTGCAACTTTCTGCAAGTTCACTCAAATTCTTGGGACTTTTCTGTAGTTCTCACGACTCCTTTACAGAAATTCTAAGGATGCCTCCTAAGTTCCAACAACTTTTCTGAAGATCTCTCAAAATTCTTGCAATTTCTCTGAAGCTTCGTATGCTTTTTTCCGTGAACTTCTCCGAATTTCCAATTAATTCTCCAGAATTTAGTTAACTTTTCTGAAGTTTCACCTTCTCTAGTAGTTTCAAAGACTTCTGCGAAGTAACGAGATTTCGAAGCTTCCTGAATTCCCTAAATTTTCATTAAGTACTCGGAAGTTTGTAAGTTATCAAAACTTTTCTGAAGCCCTTCGATCTTTTATACAGTTCTCGGAACTTCTCTGAAGTTTTGGAGCTTCTCGGAATTTCACTGGAATTTCTCTGAAATTCTCTCAAATTTTAAGAGAGATATTTGATGTTTTAAGGTGTTTCCCTGTAATTATTTACAGGTTTTATCAACATTTTTTTAAACTTCCTTGAAACTTTGGAACTTTATTCAAGGTTCTCGAGACTTTACTGAAATTAGTTTGAATTCTCGGGACTTTTCTGAAGCTCTCAGGGCTTCATTGAAGTTCTTTCATCTTCATTGTTAATCAATGGATATCCTTTGAACTCCACTGAATATATTTCGACTTGCATGTAACTCTCGGCAGTTTCTTGACATTCTATGGACTTTCCAGAATCTTCAAGTCTCCCAAGTTCCGACGACTTTTCTGAAGATCTGTGAAATTCTTCGAAGATCCATGAATTTTTTAAAGTGTTTTCGTGAACCTTTCTGAAGTTTCGAGGACTTCTCTAAAGTTTTTCTTCTGTAAAATAACGAAGACTTCTCTGATGTTCTAGGAAGTTTTCGAAAGTTTTAAATTCCTCGATCTTTGATTAAGCACTCGGAACTTTGCTTAAGTTCCAGAAACTTTTCTGAAGTTCTCTGAAGTTCTATTTAATTTTTGGGACATTTCTGGAGTTTTCGGAGCATTTCATAATCTTACGGTATTTCTCTGTAGTTCTTGGAATTTCTCTGAAATTCTAGAGAGGTATCTGAAGTTTAAAGTTGAAGTTGAAGTTTATTCCCCTGAAATTATTTAGCGTTATCGAAATTGTTTGGGACTTCTTTGAAGCTTTGAAACTGTTTTATAGTTCTCGAGACTTCACTGAAGTTCACTCGGATTTCGGGTTTTTCTGAAGTTCTCAGGAGTTTATTGCAGTTTTTTATATTCACTGTTATTCAATGGACATCCCAGGTATCCTTGGAACTTTAATAAATATATTGGGACCCGCATGTAACTCTCGAAATTTCATCGTATTCTTTGGACTTTTCCGAATTATCAAAGAGGTCTCCTAAGTTTCAACAACTTTGTTGAAGATCTGTGAAATTCTTTGAAGTTCCGTGAACTCTCGAAGTTTTGTGAGCTTTTCCTCCGTGAACTTCTCTGAAGTTCCAATGATTTCTCAAAATTCCGCCAACCTTTGGCAAGTTTCGAGGACTCCTGTTATCTTTGGAGAACTTCTGTAAAATAACAAAGACGTCTCTGGATTTCGCGATAGTTTCGGAACTCTCTGAATTCCCCGAACTTTTAGTTAAGTTTACGAAACTTTGCTTAAGTTCTCAAAACTTTTCTGAAGTTTTCCAAACTTCTATACAGTTCTAGAAACGTCGCTAATGTTTTCAGAGCTTCTCTAAATTTCACGGAATTTCTCTGAAGTTCTTGGAATTTCTATGAAGTTCTAGAGTGGTATCTGAAGTTCAAAGGAGTTCCCTGATATTACTTAGCGTTTTTTAAATTTCTGGAACTTCCTTGAAGTTTTGCAACTATATTACAATTCTTGAGACTTTAATGAAAATCATTTGAATTCTCGGGACTTTTCTGAAGTTTTCAGGACTTTATTGAAGCTCTTTCATCTTTACTGTTGTTCAATGGATATTCCAGATATCCTGAATATATTTGGACTTGCATGTAACTCTCAGCAGTCTCCTGTGTTTTATGGACTTTCTAGAATTTTCAAAGAGGTTTCCCATGTTCCAACGACTTTTCTGAAGATCTGTGTAACTCTTTCGAGTTTCAAGGACTTCTCTTAAGTTTCGAGTACTGTAAAGTAACGAAGACTTCTCTGAATTTCTGAAGTTTACGAAGTTTTCTGAATTCATGCAACTTTGCCTGAGTTCTCGGAACTTTTCTTAGGTTCTCTCGGAACATTTTTTGAAATTATAGAAAGTTATCTGATGTCTTAAAGAGTTCTCTGAGATTATTTAGGGGACTCGAGTTTTTCATAGTTCTAGAAACTTCTGTAATGTTTTCAGAGGTTCTCTAAATTTCACGGAATTTTCTGAAGTTTTCGGAGCATTACTGAAGTTTTAGGGAGTTCTTTGGAATTCTAGAGAGTCATCTGTTTGGACTTCAATATGTTTTGAAACTTAACTTCACTGAAGTAATTACAGAGAACTCAGAAGTTTCGGGACTTTCTCAAAGTTCTTGTAACTTCAATTTAATTCAAGAAACATCCCTGACGTTTTTGAAACTTAACTGAAGATATTTGGTTTTAATGTCATTTTCGGCACATTGGATACCTAAATGATTTGGATTTTTTTTTTCGAAATCGTGGAGTTTAGTTGAACTTTTCTGAACTTTACTGAAAACCTAGGGACTTCAATGAATTTCATTAGATATCTCTGAAGTGCTTAAATTTTTTCTGAAGTTTGTAAGACATCCTGAACTTGGGATGGTTCGTACTCATTTATTAAAAATAACTTCCCAAATGATGTCTTAATGAACTCTTAATCACAAAACTGTCAGACAAAAGCAGCAAACGCTGGTTGAATAATGGATTTCTATATTTGGTCAAGCAATTTTTATTCAAATATTTGTGAAAAATAGTAAAAATTTTATGTTTCTGAAATTCCGTGAATTTCTCTAAATTAACGTGAAGAACTTTAAGATTTCTTCGAAGTTGCTTGAAATTCAGTTCTGAAGTTCAAAGGACTCCTCTAAAGCTTCGAAGACATATCTGAAGATCCGTGAACTTCTTTGAAATCCTCTGAAGTTCTCTAATCTTTATTTCTTAATCTTATCCGATGACTTCTCTGGTGTTCCGAAAGATGATCTTTAATTCTGAGAACTTCTGTAAAGTTCCATGAGTTTCTCTGAAGTATTGAGAATTTTTCTGAGGTTTCAAAGACTTCTCAAATGTTCCGAGGACTTTTCTGAAGTTTCCTGGACTTCTATAAAATTCTCGGAAGTATTTGAACCTTGAAAGCCTCGGAATTTTTCTTAAACTCTCGAAACTTTTTTGAAGTTCCCGGAACTTCCTGATCTGCTCTTAACTTCTCTCAAGTTCTCGGACCTTCTCTGAATTTCTCGGAACTTCTCTGAAATACTTGAGTGTCATCTGCTGTTTAAAGGGGTTCTTTGAAATTATTTAGAGTAATCTGAAATTTTTGGGACTTCCTTAAAGCTTTGAAACTTTATTAAAATTCTCTAATCTCTAATTCTCTAAATCTCTCGACTTCACTAAATTTCACTCTTATTCCTGGAACTTTTCTGAAGTTCTCAGGGCTTCGTTGAAATTCTTTTATATTCACTGTTATTCAATGAACATCCCAGATATCCTTGAAACTTTAATGTATATTTTTGGACTTGCATGTAACTTTCGGAATTTTCCTCGCATTCTTTGGACTTTTCATAATTTTCAAGAGGTCTCCTTTGTTTCAACAACTTTGCTCTTGATCAGTGAAATTCTTTGAAGTTCCGTGAATTTCTCTGAAGTTTTGTGAGCTTTCCTCCGTGAACTTCTCTGAAGTTCAAATGATTTCTAGAAAATTCAGTCAACCTTTGTGAAGTTTCGAGGACTTCTCTTATGTTTCGAGAATTTCGGTAAAATAATGAAGACGTCTTTGAATTTCGCGATAGTTTTCAAAACTTGCTAAATTCTCAGAACTTCTCTGAATTTCTCTGAACTTCTCTAAAATTTTAGGCATTAACTGATATTTTAAGGAGTTCTCTGAAATTATTAAGAGTAATATGAATTTTTAAGACTACTTTGAAGCTTTGAATTTTATTTAAAATTCGCGTGACTTCACGAAGTTCCACTCAAATTCTTGGGACTTTTCTGAAGTTTTCAGGGCATCATTGAAGTTGTTTTAACTTCACTGTTATGGAATAGACAACCCTGATGTCTTTGGATGTTAACTGAATATACTGGGACTTGCATGTAACACTCGGCACCTTCCTTCCATCCTGTGGACTTTTCAAAATATCAGAATTTCAATAGAGGTCCCCAAGTTTCAACGATTTTCCGTGATATTCTCTGATGTTTTGGGAGTTTTTTTCCGTGAATTTTTCTGAAGTTCAAATGATTTCTTTAAAATTCAGTGAACTTTCCTGAGGTCTCAGGGACTTCTCTTTAAGTTTCACGGACCTCCGTAAAGTAACGAAGACTTCTCTGAAGTTCTTTTGAAGTTTTCGGAACATACTTGAATTCCCCGCACTTTGATTTAGTTTTCCGAACTTCTATACTGTTCTTGAAACTTCTCTGAAGCTTTCATGAGCTTCTCTAAAATTCACGAAATTTCTCTAAAGTTTTCGGAACTTCTCTGAAATTCTAGAGTGATATCTGAAGTTTTAAGGAAGTTTCCTGAAATTATTCAGCGTTGTTGAAATGTTTGGGACTTCCTGGAATTTTTTGATCTCTATTAAAATTCTCGGGACTTGACTGAAGTTTACTTAAATCCTCTAGGATTTTCTGAAGTTCTCAGGACCTTATTGAAGTTTATTTAATGTTCACTGTAATTCAACGGACATGATGTCCTTAGAAATTTACTGAATATATTGGGACTTGCATGTAACTCCTGGCAATTTGCTGATATTCTATGGACTTTTCAGAATTTTCGAAAAGGTCTCCCATTTTACAACGACTTTTCTGAAAAGCTTTGTAAATTCTTTGAATTTCCGTAAACTTCTCTGTAGTTTCGTAAGCTTTTCTCCATGAGCCTAATCTGTAAAGTTCCAATAATTTATCCTAAATTCCGTGAACTTTCTGAATTTTCAAGCACCTCTCCAAAGTTTCAAGGACTTCTGTAAAGTAACAATGACTTCTCCTAGAAGTTCTCGGAAGTCTTCAATACTTTCTGAATTTCCTCGAGTTTTGATTAATTTCTCGAAACTTTGCTTAACTTCATGGAACTTTTCTGAATTTATCCGAACTTATAGACAGTTTTCGGAACTTCTATAAATTTCACGGAATTTTCTAAGTTTAGTTTTTGGAACTCTCTTAATTTCTTGGTTAGAGAGTTATCTGAAGTTTTGGGAGTTCTCTGGTATTTCTAGCGATGTTATCTGAAACTGTTGGGACTTCCTTTAAGCTTTGGAGCGTTACTTAAGCTCTCACGACTTCACTGAAGATCTCTGGTATTCGCTGAAATTTCCCGGGTTTCATTGAAATTTCAGGTTTCTAACATTCACACGTTAAAATTATAAAAAAAGGAAACGAAACCAGCAGTGGGTTGTACAAATGATTGACAGATCTGCTTTATCGACTTAAAATTTTAAACCCAGCAAACACGAGGAGTTGTTCATCGTATTCAATGTTTCAGACTTAAAATTTGATTCTGCATTTTTTGAAAGCGCTATTATTGAAACTTATACAGTTTCTCAAACTATTACCAGTAATGTGAGGAAATTCCTTTAAATTTGACAATAAAAATCTTATCCCTTAACAGATAGGTCTATTTCGTCTGTGACTTACAAACTTCGTCAGTGTCGAGTGCTTGACTTGAAAGGAACACCGCATTAGGTCTAGTATTTATAGTAGATTTTCTTGAACCTCAATGGGTGTGTTTTGTGATTGTTACTATACATCTGTCAGATGGCAGTTCGTCGTTTTGGTTATCTTTATAGCTATGAATACCTACTTGATCGGTAGGTAGTCGATTTTTGTTGTATTGCCCCATTTTATATCACAAAAATGGCCTGTCTCGTCGCTAAAACTCATTTTCCGTGCTATTTTTGCCTTCCCAGCAAATTATTGGTCAACCATCAGCGGTTTAGTTCCTGAAAGGGGCTATAGGAGCCGAGGACTTGATGAAAACCGCAGACCTGAGCACCATATATTAACTGGATAAAGTAACCTGCCTAGTTCCTTCCAAATGATAATGTAACCCATTAATCTCGAGTCAGCCACGAGTAATTGTTGCCCTTTTACTTACACCACAAAGCAAATTATTGTAAATAACAAATTTGAATATCGGCTCCGCAAAGTGTTACACACGTCTAAGCCTTATAAATAAACGAAATAATTTAAAAAAAAATGCTAGAACTAAATGCTTTGGATTGGGTATGCTCAGTAAGATAGGAAGCACATAAGGTTTCACTTTTGAATGTTTGAAAAATCTCTTGATCAAGTTTTGGGACAATATGCGTCAAGAAACGGTACGCGCTAGTGCACAGTGGTCCTGAATGCAAATTTAGCTAGAAAGATACATTTTCAGCCTAAGCTTGAAGTTGAAAAGCAAAATTGTCTTCTACAAAGTTGTTTTTAATATTGAGATCCTTCTTCGAGCGTGAATGAAATCAAATGTGGTCCTTATTTTCAAAGAAATCGAAAATTTAACATTTTTATTTACTCAATTATTAAAACAATATCTCCAGTTTTCAGAAAAATAATAATGTCCTTGCAAATGCTGTTAAGAAAATAATACAACCGTAATAAAAATCCTTTCAAATGCTGTTAAGAAATCGTTGATCTGTGTGGCCCAAACAGAGAGATGAACATTTGAAAAAGGCCTTTTTTTTTAGAAAACCAGAATAACTTTCGTTTGACATACGACATACAATTTCATCACACCAAATGTTGTGTCTTTTATTGTTCTAGAATCAATAGGAGAACAACTTTGCTTAATGCGAAATAACTGATTTCAATAGCGATACCATAAGCTACGTAGGAAAAATGGCTCAAATTTGGTCATTTTAAAAATTACAGAAACATTTGTTCATTCAAAGTTGCTTCAACTTTTCTTATCTTCAATTTTTATAAAGAATAAATGTTTTTATTTCTGCAAATAAAAAAGTTAGATTTTCGATTTCTCTGAAATAACGACCACCTTAGTTTTCATTAACCTCAAAATAGGGTTTTATTATTATAAACAACTTTGTTGACGAGAATTTTGCTCCAGAACATCAAACTTAGCCTCAAAATGTTTTTTTCCAGTTAAATTTACATTTTGAACCACCGTGCAGTGGAAAAGTGATTGATAGGTGAAAGGTTCGAGCTCAACATGTAATATCTTAGTGATAAAGTTGAAGTGTATTGGAAATAAAGCGTTCGTTGATTTTAACGATTCATTGTGCTTTATGAACATTTATATTACTGACAATCAACCGTTGCCACCCTGTAGAGTAGAATGCACTTTCTTTGCCAAAGATCAGTGACTCTGCTAGTTTAATTTATATGCAAATATCGTCTACATAAATATGATAACCGAAAAAAATCCGTTGAATTTATATGTCTGCATGGCACTCGACAGTTGAGTGAATTGGTTTCATCCCCCCAGCGTAAGAAAATTCCCACATCCAGCCAGATGACGCAAGAAATGCATTCCACTCAGGAAAGATTCCTATCTCCGGTGGTTTATATGCTGCGATTCAAAAATCCGAAAAGAGCTTTCGCAACGATCTTCATAAAACTCGAAACCAACTAACTCAAGGGCAAACTGTGCTGCATCCATCCAATTTGCTGCCAAAGTGCCAGCATTCCGTATCAAGGAAATAATCTTAACCACTCTGCAGCTTCATCGTTCCCCCCATCGTCGTAAACATACTGATAGAGAGGGAGCAAATGATCTCCAGAAAAGCTTCTGCCAGAATTGCACCGACATTCATTACTCGACATACACTGCAGCATCAAGCATCGAGATTTACGGATTTTTGCATTCAATTACTGGAAATGTTCCGACCCGTTCCGACTTCTGCCGCAACCCGTCGTAACGAGATTAGCTGAACCGGATGCGTCGCTGGTACAATGTTGCTGCTACTTTCGGGTTCTTGAGTTGGCTTGAATGGCCACAAAAATTCTACGCCCGAATTGTTCCCTGCGTTGTTCGCTTTCCGGATGAGCGATTGCCTGCTTGCGCTGGACGGGATTGCATCTTACAGGGAAGATAACGATCATGTTTCGAAAAGTCCTGACGAGTCTTGGGTCGGTCGTCGAAATATTTCAGCCACTTGAAAGTTTGATTCAGTAACCTTTCTGGAAAAGGTGGATGTACTTTTTATGCGGGAGAAGTGCTTCTTTTCCAACTGTGTGTGTGAATGTGTGCGTGGCATTTGTAATCTTTCTGATCTCAAGTAGGCCGGCGGCGACGAAGGCGGCGGTGGAAAGTGCAAAACAAAATTCAACTTTTTTTATCCTCCAACAAACACTGAGTTTGAATTTGACAGTGCTGCCAGTGGTGGAAAGTCATAACAGTGGAAATGCGATGAGAGCTTTTTAATTAAACTTTGCTGTTTTCTTTTTTATGTTTCATTTCATTTTTTTTTGTCGGGAATGGGAATCAAGAAACTGCTTTCTACCCGGAGAGAAGCGAAATGGGGAATCATCTCAAGCGCGTCTACGTTGTTCCGGAAGTTTTTCACATTTCTTGGTATCAACAAATGGTTTTGATTTGAAAGCAGATAAAAAATGCGTTTTGATTTCGTTCGTTGGAAAAAGGAGAACTGGAACAAGGACTCAATTTGAGTGGAAATGCGGATTTCATGTGAATTGAAGTGATTCGGTGAATATAGGCAAAGAAAAATGTGTCGCAGTTCTGTTCGTTGCATTAACGTTCCATAAACGCTATGAATGGCAGAATAGGTCAAGTAAAAATATCCTGATCAATTTCCGACATTTGCTCCACAAAAGTATGAAGGAGAAGCCCAAAATGTGACAAATTGTTGCGATATTATTATCGTCGACTTTGCAACGTCGAGAACACATATAAATTCACGTTTCTGGAGCGATGAGCCAACAATAAGCTATTAGGCATACTTCGTTTACTGTTCTAAATGATTTATTAAATGTTCCATACAAATGAAACACAAATTTCTGCATAACTCGAGAACCAAGGAACAGATATAGTATCGTTTGTTCGCATCGGTCGTGTACCCTTTTACTCTTCTATTATTCGTTGTTTAACCCACTGCAAAGTGAAAATAATATTAGACTGTCTTGCCTCCGAATCGTGCCTCTCATTTCTTATTGCCGCAATTTTTTGTGCTATTGCGTTTGCTTCAAATGTTAGAATCGGTGTTTAATCTTTACCGAGTTGATCTGTTGCCTTTGTGTGCCATGGCCATCTGTGCATCGTCTCATTTAGCGCCATCGATTGTTTTGAATTCAGCATCTATTCTGTATTGAGAAGAACAATCAGCAAAGCTCTACTTTTGCATCTCGTCCATCTGTCAGCCAGTAGTGAACATGCACGGCCAGTCGTTTCAACTCAGATTTGAGTCGCTTTTGACTCAGTTTCGTCAAAAGTGGAGGCACTCAAATTTGAGTATATGTCTTTATCATAATCGTTACTCAACGCACGGAAAATACATAACATAACAATTAATGTATGTTAAATTCATAAATGGTGGTAACCATTAATTATACTGGTGGGGATCAGTATCGCATCGCTTCACGGTGTTTCTCTCCGAGGTCTCTACGTCTCTACGTGATCTCAGTCGTTGCGAATCAAAACAAACCCAAAAAAAGAGAGAGAGTTCCTCTCCCATGTGCGCATCAATAAACAGAGTGCACACAATAGATCGCTAGAATAACTATGCAAGCCACAGTGGTACATGAGCGTCTTCCAAACCGGACATTTTTGCCTGTTGAGGTGGCGGACTTAGTCCGTGCTTCGACCTACCCCGCAGTGGGATGTTAGGCAAAAATGGACGTCTTTGGTTCGAGTACCACTGTACATATGCCCTTTTCGCTCAATTTCCTAGACATCTGTTCTATTACCAAGCCTGCCGCACACTGACGGAACTATCAAAACTTTCTCTTCATATCTTTCATTCTAGCCAAAAACATTAATGTTCACTCTTGGTGCCTCATGGTGATGAACGAACATCTCCTTCTACAAAGAAATAACTGTTTAAAAAAATCAAATATTTCTACGATTTATACTTGAACATTTCTTGCATTTCAGGATCAACCGAATGAAGATCATATGGCATAGATACGAATGCTTGTAGTATTTTTCATTTACATAAATATAGACACTATTATATAAATATTTCATGGGAATGGGGAGGGGGGACCACCAGGGCACCCGATTGAAGCACTCTGGATGGGGAGAGTGGTAATTCCATTTCCTCATTGCTAACAGTGTGTGAATAGAAGGCGGGCTCTTCTCCCCACCCATTGGGGCATCCTCATGTTATGGCATCCTCGCTCTTATGACCAATTGATCAATCTTGTTGTTGAAAAGAGGTTCCTTATATCTCTGGGGAAACGTTTTATTGATGTTGCCTATCCATCCACCAATAACGTGTTTGGCTCGTCATACAATGGCATGATTAGGATAA
The DNA here is from genome assembly GCA_034211315.2 of Aedes japonicus. Classification (NCBI taxonomy): domain Eukaryota; kingdom Metazoa; phylum Arthropoda; class Insecta; order Diptera; family Culicidae; genus Aedes; species Aedes japonicus. Next base: position 11,457 of record JASCZW010011029.1, on the reverse strand, counting down.
TCAGTGGTTATTTTAGCTTGATCAAGTCTAACGAAAAGGAGAGCCCATTGCTGTCGGACTTGGTTTCCGTGCTACAATGGGTGGTAGTACACATCCCAAGTAACAATTTTAGTTTTATTCCAGCCGTATAGCACTCCTCCCGGCTTTGTAGATAAAACTACATTCGAAACTGTTTTGTTCACCAACACCTCCTCTATGCATCTTTAAAGCCGAAATGTGTACAAAGTGGCCCACTCTATAGACGGTTGTGAAAACAAATTAATAAAACCTGTATCGGACCATAAAGATTTTGAAAATGTTCTAGTGAGAGATGTTATGAACACTTGAGAACCTACATAGAACCTATTGGCTGCCATCAAAACCAGCATACGGCCAAATGGCCACAGCTGCCAAACTTCACTGTGATATCATTGTTGGTTTTTGTTGTTCTGCTTTGTTCGGTTCTCTGCTCTTGTGATTCATCTAGCAGTATATAATAACTGAAAAAAAAGTTTCAGTGTTGCGGGAAGATTTTTTCGATCGCAAAATATCCTAAGCGAATTGAGTTTTATATAGCGTGTCATGCTCCAAATCATATGCGCATTTAATGTTATGGTGAATATTGGCACGATAGAAGCTGAAAATTTATGCGCCTCGCAAATTATGCGAGTTAACAACAACAGATAGAAAATTGAAATAAATAGATCCGATAAATAAATCATGAATTTCCTGAAAATTGATGGAATTCAATCAGATTATCTAAAAGAATGCCGAAATTGGTCTCCGATCTACAGTTCATTTGGATTTCCTTTAATATTTGGTGTATTTATTTTTCCAAATTTCAATGATTTCTGATATTTCAATATGGCGATTGCAAGAAATTACAGTTCAGCCAAAAAAGCCAATTTATCTTCGGAATGGCTACTATTAAACTATTTGGACATTTGGTGACTTCCCTTAATGACAAGCCATTTAATGCATTAACTGGAGGTGGTAATGTTTCTAAAATGCTTTTTCAACTGACCATAATAAGATAATAAAATAATCCATAAAAAAAAATCAACCCTTTATATATAAAAACAAATGTTTGTTTGTTAGTGAAATTTCGAAGGAAAAGTTGGAAAATTGGAAAATAGAAAAAGGCGTTTTTCCATTCAAATATATCAAATTTTGTTTGTCAGAAATGTAGAAAAATTACAAATAAATTATTTTCAACATTTTCTTCAAATTTCTTCACTTTCAAACTAAACAAACTTCAGGAAAAACCCAATTTCTAACAATCAGTTAAAAGAACATCTTCATTTCAGATGCCAGTGCTAAATTGTCTTATAGAAAATGCACAAAACGTTATTGTTTTGGAAAGTTTCATTATGATATCTAACAGCACCGTAATCAACTCATGTCGGTCCGACAAGACATCATACAAAAAGCAACAATTTTTCATGAGTTGGAACTTCCAAAGAAACCGACTTCAGTATTCTAACATAATACACCAATTGATAACAGATTATCAAAAATATGAAATGACTGCCGATTGTCATACTTTTAGAAGCCAAAATGGCAAATATCCAAGTTCTCCAGTATGAAAATTGGCTGTCCCTTTCAGAATGACTAAAGCAATGGAGGACGTTCCTGCAATTTAAAAAAAGGGATGTTAATATAGAATACCGGTTTATTGTGTGAATCGATTTTAAAGATATTGCAAGCAATAAATTAATGTTAGACGGAACGAAGTCCGTTGGGTCAGCTAGTACATCATAAAAATTAGAGGTGTGGTCTAGTTGCCTCCCCCCGGTACACCTTGTAAACGAAACTGGCTTGTCGTCTTCTCGAGTACTGTCGGGTGACACTTACAGAAAATGGTGGTATTTTTCGGGGCATAGTCTGTCTCCGTCGCACTAAAACCCTGACAGGCCTTCAGTACGTTCCATTCTCCACCGACCGGCTTTGCTAGCCGGGTGGGAGTAGGCTGAGATGCCCACCCTGACCTACGCCGATCAGGCTCTGAACACGGTGTCCCCATGAAGGCCCGCGTCAACCCTAGCATGGCCTCTCTGCTCGCCTTCAAGCTTGCATAGATAACCATGGGATCACTATGGCGACTACTTTACGTGGGTATAGGTAGCGGCTAAAGGGGGACCCTGCAGTATGGAGCCGCAAGCTCCCAATAACACAATTCAGTGAGAGGAGGCGTTCGCCATAATATGAGGTTTAATATGATCTCCGCCTGGTAATATTTAAGACAGGATCCGGTGGCGCATCCGATACTTTCGAAAGCGTGACAGCTTCGGAAGCAGGGGTCTCCAGTAAAACTGGGGAGGCCATGGATGATGTTGGGCTCATGCGGGTCATGGAGAGAAAGCTCGATACGCCATAGTCTACGTTGACTCGCAACAATATTATTTGTTGTCGTACCAGTGCGCAATAGAGAGCTTTCCGGCAGCACGGGTCAGTAAAGTCTCCTGAGATTTTTGACACAAACCGTAGCTGGCGATTATTCTAATAGATCACAGCGGAGCGGTGGAGGTTAAACGATAATTTATGATAGAGAAGGACACCTGGGCGGTTTGGCTGCTTGATGCAGCAATACAACATTACCATACACTTTGGAATGCTGATCATAAGTTTATTCTGACAGCACGAATCAGTGAATTGATCCAATAATGATTGAAGACGAATACAATCATCGGCAGTCCGTCCAACAAAAAACAGCTTTGGGTCATCAGCATACGCAAGCCTGCACCCATCTCCAAGTAGAAGCAATCCGTCGTTAAAGTATAGAACAACCAGCAGCGGCCAAGGTTACTAACCTGTGGAACACCTTACGAGTTCCTAAAAAACAGTAAGTTCTAGTATCAAGTTTCACTCACAGCGACCTGTCTGTTAAACACGAGCACAGCCATGATGTCAACCGTTCCGACGTACCGAGTTTGGATAGCTTAGCAGACAGAATTTTGTGGTTGATTGTATCAAACGCTGCTTTTAGATCAGTATAGACGACGTCTACTTGTCCCCTTTTTCCAGTTGCCCAAAACAGGTCATGGTAAAATCAAGAAGATTGGTGGTAACCGAACGTCCAGGCCATGTTGGTCCCCAGATATGTAGCATTTGGTGCGCTTGTGAATGAAACCATTAACTATTATCCGAAACAATTTAGAGGCAGCTGAGAGATTAGTAATTCTCCGGTTGTTTTTAACGTCACGTTTGTCCCCTTTTTTATGTACCGGAACCATTAATAACTCCTTCCAGACGGCGGGTAATTTCGATTCGGCAAAAGATTTATTGAAGAATTCAAAAGCTTTGCAACGGATGTTGCCTGCTGATTTTTTCTTCTTTGCTCCAGAGCGTCCATGTCCAATAACAAACATCGCGCAATGGAAGGTTTCGCAAAACCAGCCTTACAAATCTCTTCTGTACCCGTTCAAGACGTAAAATCCAGGTAACTTCATGCGGACTCCAGACAACAGACGCGTTCTCTAGTATAGGGCGGACTAGTGAACAAAACAGCGCCTTTAAGGACATACACGATGGAATCCCCTTATGGTAGGAGCGATGGCTTCCTCATCCGCACATGCACACTTTGGGTTTGCTCAACAAAATTTGCCAAATTAATCCACTTACCTGCAGTGAATCATTGCCATACTGCTACTAGGACAGCAGAACACAATATTTAATCAATTCACATTGTTTATTTCACTGAAAACGCTCTGAATTGATCAACTAGTGCTCATTTCCACAGAGCAGGTAATTGTTCCTCGTCTTTGTTAAGCTTTTTACAGCCAGGATCTGCCTATTATTTTTTCACAAAAAAACTGTATTTCCGATTCCCGTAGCCACCTGAACACTATTTACTTTCACTGAAAGATTAATTAGCATCGCGCTCTTGAAAACAGTGGACGAAAAATCTGTTTAATTAACGAGAATGGTGCAATAATTCAGCAGCCGGTCTCAAAACTGCACGTTTTGCTTTTTTCTAATTCATACCCAGCTGTGCGTAGCGTAGCAGAGCGCAGTGTTGTCAGGAACTGTTTGCGCGAGTGTGCTGGACTGATAAAAGTTTTGATTAACGAAGTAAAAATGCCGCATCTTACTAAAAGAAGAAATGCGGCTTTTTTGCGTGAACGGGCTAAAAAAGTGATAAGAAGTGCTGTTGATCCCTTATCGTAGACATTCGAAAACCCGTGGAATAATGGTTTTACTTCACCGTCAACTGATGCTGAATTTCTTCGAAAAATGAGTTTCGGAGAAGAATCTGTCGGCGAATCTTCCGACTTTACAAATGACTTTCCTATACCAGGCCCAAATGATACTAGTTTTGAAAATCCCGGTCATACTTCCGAATCCGATGGTGAGTGTGTTTTTGATTTGCTTTGCAATTGCTTGTTGATTTGTTTGTTGTTTGGAAAGAAAAGGTAAACAGCCTTCATTCCCTTCCTTTTTCTTGGAAGCACGGTAGGGGAGTCTGGGTTGACTTGATCCCCCTTTTCCATCATGGATATATCTCTGTGAAAAAAACGAAACTTGATGCGGTTTTTTCACAGGCTCATAGTTCCATATTAACCCTTATGTGTTCGACAAAAAATACACCTTTAAGTGTTCGACAGGGTACACGGGTACCCAACAAATTCACATGGTTGTTACTCTGGCAATTATTGGCCGATTTCAATTTTTCAAGCACTGTTGGATGCAGAATCTCATTCGCTTTATGAAAATAATATGCAATATCCATTTGAGTGCATCTGGTTTCCGGGAATCCGAGTTACTGGGGCTGTGGTTCAGTAAGGAGACACTATTTGGGAATATCCCTTGCATTTCCTGGAATTGATGTCACAATCTTTCAAATAACGCCATAAAATGGTTTCAGTTGACTCTGAATATTCATAGTCTTCAGCAGTGACGCAATTTTGGTCAAATGTTTAAAAAGTTATTAGGGATATTAAAAAATATTAAAAACGTCAAAGGTTCTTCAAATTAAACATATTGTTCTTGATTTAGAAGGAGATGTTCGCTCATCACCATGAGGCACCAAGAGTGAACAACAATGTTTTTGGCTAGAATGAAAGATGTGAAGAGAAAGTGTTGAAAGGTCCGTCAGAGTGCGTCAGGTAGGAAAATTAACAGATGTTTTTAAAAATTGAGCGAAAGGGCATGTATCCAATGGTACTCGAACCATGGACGTCAATCTTTGCCTAACATCCCACTGCGGGGTAGGTTGTAGTTGTATTGTTCTTATATTTTTTATCTCGCTTCGCAATCTGAAGCATATTTCACCATAATAATACTCTGTATAAAGACGAATCGTTATGGAAAATCGACTAAACATTATCTGTTCTAGATTTAAAAACAAACTCGGGAAAAAAGTCTCGACAGGGATCGAGTCTACCTAGTTTCCCAGTTAAATAATTTTAATTATTTACTATAAATTTACAACAATTTTTTTTTAGTTTTTATTTCTAAGAGTAAGGAATTACAGAAGAGCTCTAATTTGCATGCCAAAAAAGGAGTGGCGAGAAAATTGAAATTCAATTCGCATTTTTCAACGCATGCAAATTTTGATAAATTCTACATACATTATTTTCCTCGAATCAAATTCTATGAAAGTAAGCCGTAATTTTTTTTTAAATTATGAGGTAGTCTAGGGTGAGCTTAAACGATTTTTTTTTAAATTGAGCCTTATAAATTTCCAGAAATATCTATCCTCAATATATTTAAGATATATTACTTAAAAAATTCTAATATATGTATGCTTCTTACATAACCTTTTATGAACTATGCATGCAAATTTCCGATGAGTAAAAAAATCTTTTGAAGTGCAGTTTCAATATCTTGTCAGTTTAATTTCGTTAAATTTTGTAAGAAGTTGATATCTAAATTTTAAAACAACATGTTTGTTTATTTGAATCCTAAACATATATGAAACCTCAAATGCACATGTAACCGTACTGTTTTTAACAATATTTAGTTTGCTAATAGGTTAAAAGCAAGGGTAAGTCGCTCAGAACAGTGTGCCATCCACAATGTCTTACTTCAATTTTCAATCTATACCACATGTGAGGCACACTGAGGAACACTTTTGAAAGTAGACCTTTCAGAAGAAAAAAAACAGCAACCTTTATCTTTATCTTTATCTTTATCTTTATTTGAACCTTGCCAATATGCGTTGTTGTTGGTGACATTTTTTTTTTGCTCTGTTTATTTCGTCACGTCAATCTAGCGAGGGTTTTGAATGTTGAATTCGCACTGCAAATCTTATGGAAAACTAATCCACGTAAATCGTGAAAGTGAGCAGTACGATTCTTTGCATATTTTGTTTGACTCTAGATCGGGTTGCACTGGGAGTCGCGTTGGACTTTTGACTAACCGAATTCGACCACACGAACTGCTTTTGTTACCTTTATTGTGTATCGATCAGCCCTAAAAAAATCACCCTTATCTGTAATAAACTGCAAAAGAATCAAATAGGGAACAACTCAGTTACATTCTTTCATCCTTACACTGACGTTTGGTGCACGGGAGATGTACGCTATAGGCAAGAATCAAACAGTTTTGCACCCACTTGAGCAATGTCTTATCCACCATTAACCACTTTCTTAACTTGGAAAGACTGGTTTCTCAATTATAAATTCATAATTTATGTCCTCAAAATCCTAGAAACGACCCGCTTTAGTGCACTGCAGCTTATTCTCTGTATTGTTTATCTCTTGTAGAAACCAAAACAAATGCCTGGTTGCCAAGAACAGCAAAAACTAAAATTTGGACTGTCAACACATCGGCACCTTCGGCACCCTACAGTAACACGCAACGCTTGTAGGCACACTCAATAAAAATAGCACAGGAGAAAAGTGTGCTGAGCGACTCACCCCTTGGTTAAAAACTTTTAGCATAACTAAATATTATGGTTTGGAGATTCCACAATGGAACAAATTAGAAGGACGTCGAATCGTAGATTACGATTATATTGTGAAGTGGCTTCTAGTAGCCCAAGCAACTCATTCGCGAAAATGCAATGGCATACTATGTTCTTTTCAAGAAGATGTACCTTCTATGGTGTCAACATTGTACTTGATGTGCAACGTTTGCAACACAATATTCTAAGACTATACCGGAGACCCATCATCAGGTACTCGACTAAGGTATTCACTGATTGGTCAATACTATGCAGTGGGAGTACATATAATATAGCTTATGAATTTTCTTTTCTTAATCTGTCATTCATGAATAAATAAACGTTCATCAGAGACGAAATGGCAATGGACGCTGTACTAGACACAGCACTCGGAAAATCCTTTAATAAAGCGGTTCGTGCCGAAAAGAACATTGTCCCTGATGACAAGGTGGCTATGGGCTTGCCGGTAGCGGAAAACGAGCCAGTTGGTATTTGTGCAGCCCTTGACGGATCTTGGGGCCAACGGAATAATGGCCACCGCTATAATTCAGCTTCTGGCATAATTTGATGCATAATTTTAAACGTTTTTAATACATTTTATCTGTCGAAGATAAGCAAAGGTAGTTGGAATTAAATGGAGAATACTAATTTTTCTTCTAATTTCTAGTTACAGTTTATGTTTCAGCCGTCTACTTAAAGACTCATTCGATAGTTTATGATTGAAATAAGAACTGAACATTAACGTTTAAAATTCACAAATATTTGTGTTCAACAAGATGTATGGCCTAATTAAATATTAGGCTTGCTAATTATGCCCCAGACTCTTTAAAAAGGATTCTTATTTTGAGGCTTTATGCTTTTTTAAAAATGTGAATATTGTAGGGCATAATTAAATAGATGTACTGTAATCTACAAAGCAAACTTAAAATTACTGGCAACCATGACCGTTTTCTTCATGATGCACCAATACTATAATATGAGAGCAAAAAAGTGTTTGCACTACTATATGCACGTTCAATACTAAGGATTCAAGGGAGTTTCACCTTAAGCAGTGGGTGTCGGTGAAATCCCGTGTAGACGGAAATCCAGCTTCGCATCGAAAAGAACACTGTGTTGGCACCATTGCCCACTTTTTAGTTTGTTCATTAAACTTGGATACGAATGGATGATAAACGAATATTGAAGAGACTTAGAACTGTTCTCTTTGAGAGTTGAAACAAATCTGTTTATTAATTGTCGTTCGATAAGTTAAAATTTATTCCTACTGGAGGTAGCTGGATGTCATTTGTTTGTATTTGTGTAAGCGATCGATGGCAGAAAGAGAAGGAATATCCATAGAGAAAACATGGAGAAGGCGGGTTCAAGGCCAAAGGCTTTTGGTGATAGCTTTACCACTGAACCTTGGGAAAATGCAATATGAGTATGACACATTTTTGTTGCGTCAGGATTAACGAAACGGTTGGTTTTCCTTCTGCTATTGACGAAACTCCAAATGCTTCGAGGATTTCGTCGCAAATTCCAGCGTCGAGTCTACAAAAAGCAGTACTTGCCTGCTTGAACTCCCGTTTAGTATCATCTGTTTTGCATCGTCTCAGTTTTCACTGAGCCAAATTCCGTTCATGTTTTAGCTTGCCAAGCAGCGGAGTACTCCATGAAGGGGAAATTTTACGTCTTTTCAGAGGTATATTCGAAACCAGCCAATGTTTTATAACACTACAAATCGTTCTGATATTTCATCAACGTCCGTGCTTTCAAGAATGTTGTTCCAATCCAGATTATAAAGAATCTGTATAAGCAAAGCGTAATCAATTTTCCGGTAATTGAGAGGTCTAACCTCATCATCCACAGTGTGGTTAGGGAGAATCGGTAATTGCAGTGGGTAATGACAGAACAAGAGGAGGATGGTGCGTGTCGATTGGCAACAGTGCCACAGAAGACTTCGTCGATTTCCACATCGTCTTCATCATTATAAAGGGTGATACGGTCAAAATTTGGTCAAGGAAAACGCGTGTAAATCGGTGAAATCGTTTATTTAAAAAATCAAATTAAATTGCTTTTTCAAGTTCAATTAGTATAAAATTCAGGAAAAATATTCAGTTAGGCTTCCGCTTTTCCAAATCCGAATTGCCGGGCCTTACGCTTGACCCCTGCCATCAGATTTTGTACAGCCACCTTGTCCACCTTCTTCGCCGCAGAAAGCCAGTTTGCCTTGAACTGCTGCTCGTCCTTAGCAGTTTTTTGGTCTTCTTTAGGTTCCGCTTGACAATAGCCCAGTATTTCTCAATTGGGCGGAGCTCTGGCGTGTTGGGAGGGTTCTTGTCCTTGCGAACCACCTGCACGTTGTTGGCGGCGTACCACTCCATGGCCTTTTACCGTAATGGCAAGATGCCAAATCCGGCCAGAACAGTACGGAACAACCGTGCTTTCTTCAGGAAAGGCAGCAGACGTTTATTCAAACACTCTTTCACGTAAATTTCTTGGTTGACAGTCCCGGAAGCTATGAAAATGCTGCTTTTCAAGCCACAGGTACAGATGGCTTGCCAAACCAGATATATCTTTGCGAACTTTGACAGTTTCGTGTGCCTGAAAATATCTGCTACCTTTCCTCTTCCTTTTGCCGTATAAAACTCCTGTCCCGGAAGCTGCTTGTAGTCGGCTTTGACGTAGGTTCTCGTCGTCCATTACCACGCAGTCAAACTTCGTCAGCATCGTCGTGTACAGCCTCCGGGATCGCGCTTTGGCCGTCGTATTTTGTTTATCATCGCGATTTGGAGTCACTACCTTCTTTGTAAGTCGATAGTCCGGCCTGTTTTTTGGCTCGATGCACGGTTGTAGACGATACACCCAGCTTATTTGCGGCATCTCGAAGAGATAGGTTAGGGTTTCGCTTCGAAACTACCGGCAACTCTCTTTGTCGTCTCAGTGGCTTCCGGTTTTCGATTTCCCCGATCCAGACTTCCTGGCTGTCGACAAACGTTCCCCAAACACTTCTAATTACATTTGTAACGGTTGATTTGGCAACTTTTAGCGATTTTGCCAACTTTGCGTGCGAGTAGCTTCGGATTTTCGCGATGCGCGAGCAAAACTTTTGATACGCTGCTCTTCTTGCTTGGACGGCATTTTGACAACTGAAGAGTGAATTCCAAAATCAAAATAGGAACAACATTCTACACACACACACACCTTCAAAATGAGGGTGTTCAGGTTTTTTAAATGCAAAATTGAAAGAAATACGTCAAATTGATATTGACCAAATTTTGACCGTATCGTCCTTTAGAGCACTTAATCTAGCGTGCGCGACCAAGTTCTGTTCTGAACTAAATTGCGTTGGCTTAGATTAAGGAAATGCATCCCATCCAGAGGAACCGTACTAGCAGCATTCAGCGATGAAACATCGAACTATCTACGGATAACCATTATAGTTGGGGTTGATTGTAATCACCACGTACCAAAAATTTATCGGTTGTATCGCACAGCTCTTTTACGGATGCGATATGAGCTTCTACGATGCTGTCGTCTCTGCTTCGGTCTAGTGGAATGTATACAGGGTGTGGCAGAAAATAATGCGAAAATTTGTTTTATATCTTTCAAATCCCATTTTCAACTAATTCAAGCAATTATATCAACATTTTCGAGTTCAGTTATCTTTATAAAGTCTTTTAAACCTATTTATTCAATGCATCCTCCATTTTTATCAATAACATCCTCGAGCCGACGCCGGAAGCCAGAGCATGCGCGTAGTCCTCTGATATTGACTGCCATGTGCGTGTTATGGTTCACTTCAGGGTTTTCACACTAGGGTGTGATGTTTTGCAGGCTCGTGCTTCAACATATGCCCATATCGAATAATCCAACGGATTAAGATCTGGACTGCTAGGGGGCCACAAATCCTTCGGCCAAAACTTCATGTTATCGTTCAACCACTGTTGGGTTCTGATTGGACGTGTGACACGGTGCTCCATCCTGCCCAGTACTTATGTAAAAATGTCTGGAAAATTTAATGATGATGATTTTATTTTACCACTGACCTCAGAAAATGGTCCATTTTACCCTACTTCTCCTCACTTTTGGGAAAAACTGACATATCAATGCGGTTTTAAAGATTGTCATTTTTACATTAGATACTGTATGAAATAAAAACAGTTCATTCTAATGTAAACCGACTACAAAAGCTCTACAACGTATCATTGTCTTTCCCACGTAGCACACTACGATCATAATTAGTTGCAGTTACTTGATTATGACTTAGCAAGTCATATTTATGTTATCTCAACCGAATAGCAACAAGTGTGCTACTAGGGTTGCTTCCATTAAAATCTGTATAACTGTCGTCAGCATTAGCTACGGTCGCTTTATTATTTACAAGATGGAGGTATTCGTTTCACATAGTTGAATTCTGTCATGATGATATTTTCCATTTTTGTGGTACAACTGCTTGACCTTTTGAGCATCGAGCTGCTTTGTAAGAAAGCTAAGCTGCTAATCAACCTCACATGATTGGCCAATTGTTTCGAAATACCGAGAGTTGAGATAACATAAATATGACTCGCTAAGTCAAAATCACGAAATTACAACTAATTATGACCGTAGTG
>JASCZW010011028.1:0-33673 GCA_034211315.2 Aedes japonicus | reverse complement strand
TTACATCATAAAGATAGCAATTCGAAACCTTATTTTGATATGCATCATCAAATTTAAGATCAAAATTTGATTTCTCTTCACAATTTTCAGATTCTATATCACATTTAGTTTTCATCTTGCTGTAATCTTGCTTTCACTTTTCTTTGAGAAAGTTCGCTTTGTTTTCATTGTTTTGACAGATTATCAACTAGAATACTCATTTTGCTATCGACAGGAAAAATGTACAATATATGAACTTTTCAATTTGTTCTCACTGATAGCAGTATCAGTTTTAAATTTGATGTCACAGGAATAAATTTTTGCTATCAATTTTGATCATTTAACCGTTAAAACGACCAAAACGACAGCAACCTGAGTAATCATTATCTACGATTTCACAATATCATGTTGAGTTTTCAATTTGATCTCAAACTCTTCTTGGGTTTATAACCTGAATCTCAAGATCCTGGACATAAAGCAAGTTGACGTAATCTACAAAGTTATTTGGTTGATTGAGGCCTTTCGGATGGTTCTAACATTAATTCAAAACTCGTCTGTTACGTGTTGATACAGGTGAACTTCGTGTATTACCTGTATTTTGAACTCTAGATCGTGAATAAATTTACTATTTTCAGAATTGTTATGAGATTATGAGCTTCTGGACGCTTGATTCAACAGTTCAGAATAATCTCTCTCCGTGACGCTAGGGCGTGCGTAAACTTACTGTATAATCTGGATATCGACATAATGGTCACATAGCAAGATGGCATCTTCTGAAAAAGATATTTCAGGGGTCAGGGTTTTTGAATGATGTTAACATTGAGATCAAAATTCGTCCGCTATGTCCGCATTAGTGTTCATGTGAACTTTTGCAATATATCTGTTTTTGATATCTCGATCAAGATCTAGATCTAGGGTCATGTATGAATTTATTATGTTCAGGAACTTTATTTGGGTAGCCATGGTCTTCCAGAAGGTCGACTTCATAGTTCAAAATTATTTCACTACGTGCACAGGCAGACCATCCTCCCTTGCGCTGAACTGGCCGGCTTGACGTGCCGCAAGGGCTCAGTAGGGATTCCAGGACCCGAAGCTAAGAGTCAATTCCATTGTGGTTATATCACATCAATTATTTTTCCACTATAGCAGCAGCACATCGATATTGTAGATAAACTATTCTTTGTAATTTCAGGTCATCCAAGGAACTCCTAAGCATTTTTAAATAATTTTAAATATATTTTGTTTTTCGGTGGTTGTGATAATTTATCTAAGGTTAGTAGTGCATGTGCGGGCCTGTCTACAATTGCAGCAGGATCACAATCTGTAGACATGTGAATACAATTAAAATTGGTATTATCATTTTATATTATAACATCCCTTCGCTATTTTATCTATATTCTATGCCATTTTCACTGAAAAAAAATGTATGAAGCATTATATACGACAAATTCTACTCAATAAAGTATTTCCCTTATTCACCAAAACTATATAATTTATAATCATTGCTTTCCTGTTGCCCATTATCATTTATAGATCCAGACCAACAAAAGTTATCGGACTTTTTTTTTGTCTGGTTTTACTTAATCTACGTTTTTGGAATTATTCATGCTTATGTAAAATTTATTTCTCATAATTGTTTGCTGTTTTCAGCTTTTTCAAGACTATTAGGATATTAAAACATATCTAATCTTTTTTTTCAGTTACAAACCAGTGGATAACAGATATATATTATACTTACACTTGTTATGTTACTTGACTATAACTGTGGAAACAAATTCTTAATAGATATTAATTTTATCGAAGCTGCAACAGCGGAAGTCTTTCGATGACCAGCTAAGTTACGGATATATATATTCTACTATAGATTACTGGCTTGCTCGTATTTTGATTTTACATTATAACGTCAGATTCTTATTTTATGTTATTAAATGTTAATGATATTAAATGATATGATATTATCTATGATAATGGTGATGATTTAACCTGTCTTTCAGCTTTTCCAGGACATTTGAGATATTAGGGCATACCTGATTTTTCTTTTCAGAGAGAAACCAATGGATGTCTAATGTATTTTGTACATACATGTTTACTATTTCAAAATGTATACTATTTAGTATTTATATTATAATATCTTACTATTTTCATCATATCATTGTATATTACTTATTATCATATTAAATTTTCAGGATGTGGAATTTCAATGTTGTATACATATACATGTATTTTCGTTTTATATATTTAAATTTTCTTACATATCATATTTATTCATAGATATTATTAATTGAATACATTCATGTTTCATCATATATGATTTTATGTTTAGGTTGCTTCGGGGCTCAGTGCAAACTAATTTATGTTATTGCTCCCAAGAACCAGCAGAAAGGAAATTTCGACAAGCAAGGTATACAGTTTTGAAAACATACAGAACAGGCTATCAATTTTTCCGTCTCAAATTACATACTCCTTATATATACTTATTTCATTTATATATTTCATATTTGATATATATTGCATGAACCTGATTATATTTCATTAATTTAAAACATATAAATACTGGGATGGGAGGGTGCATCAGGGCATCATTGAAGTTTCAATTGGACAATGGAGTGGATGGCCAACCGGAGTCTAGGAGGGGATGTGTCTATCATTTATGATTGCTACATTCTACTCCAACAGTTGTAATGAATTTGACGCGCCTTTCTCAAACAAACCATCTAGTGGAAAGCTTAATTGAATTGCGTATTTTGTTATTCGTTTTATTGGATCATATTGCTGGAAGGAGATTCTCTTATTCCCGCAGGTTTCGCGTAAGTGTCTCTGCTTACGGACCTGCCCAACCCTTTTTGGCCCTTCATAAAGCAGTATGTTGAATTTAGAACGGTAACAAAGCATGATCTTTCTATTAAGTGGAACCGCATGCAGGGCAAGGCCCACGCTAGGATGGTGGCTTCCTACATACATACATACATACACGTGGCACAGGCAGACCATCCTGAGAACTATATGATAAATGTTTATCGCTACTGCACATAAGAGGATGAATATGCCAATAAGGGAATTGTTGGTACTTTCTTCTGACAATTTAGGGTTGGTGCTTCAAAGAAGCTCTTCACAAGACTTCTAGTAAACCCTTCATAGAACTTCATGGAAGTTCTTGAGAGAGTATCAGAGAACTTCAGCAAAGTTCTGCAGACAATTTCAATGTTTTTTTTTTCAGAGAACTTCAGTCTAGCTCTGCAGAGATTTTCACGGAAGTTCTTCACAGAACTTCAGAAAAGTTCTGTAGAAAACTTAAGGGAAGTTCTGTAAAGAACTTCAGGAAGTTCTGCAGAGTGCTTCTGGGAATTTCTGCAAACAACTTCATGGATGTTCTGCAAAGAATTTCAAAGATGATCTGCAGAGAACTTCAGAGAAGTTCTGCAGAGAACTTCAGGAAAAGTATTTAGAGAACAAAAGAGAAGTTTTTCAGAGAAGTTTAGGGAGTTCTTAAGAAAACTTCAGGAAGTACTGCAGATAACTTAACGGAAGTTCGGCGAGAAGTTCAGAGTAATTCTGCAGAGAACTTCAGGAATGTTTTGCAGAGAACTTCAGGGAAGTTCTGCAGAAAAAATCAGGGAAGCTCTGCAGAGCACTTCAGGAAAAGAGCTTCGGGAAAGTTCTTCAAAGAACTGCAGGAATGTTCTGTGGAGAACTTCAGGGAAATTCCTCAGAGAAATTCAGCAAAGTTCTGTAGAGAACTTCAGGAAAGTTCTGTAAAGAACTTCAAGGAAGTTCTGCAGAGAACTTCAGGGAAGTTCAGAAGAGAACTTCAGGGAAGTGCTGAAGAGAACTTCAGGGAAGCTCACCAGAGAGCTTCAGGAAAGTTTTGCGGAGAGCTTTAGAGAAGCTCTGAACAGAACTTCAGGGAATTTCTGAAGAGAACTTTAGGGAAATTCTGAAAAGAACTTCAGGGAAGTTTTGCGGAGAGCTTAAGGAAAGTTCTTCAGATAAATTTACGGAAGTTGTTCAGAAAACTTCAGGGAAATTCTGCAAAGAACTTCAGGAAAATCCTTCAGAGAACTTCAGAAAAATTCTTCAGAGAACTTCAAGAAAATTGTTCAGGGAACTTCAGAAAAGTTCTGCAAAGAACTTCGGGGAAGTTCTAAAGAGAATTTCAGGGAAGTTCTTCTAAGAACTTTAGGGAAGTTGTTCAGAGAACTTCAGGGAAGTTCTGCAGAGAACTTCAGGAAAATTCTTCAGAGAACTTCAGGGATTTTTTTTCAGAGAACTTCAGTTTTGCACGGAAGTTCGTTAGAAATCTTCAGGGAAAGGTCTGCAGAAAACTTCAGGGAAGATCTGCAGAGAACTTCAGGGAAGTTTTGCGGAAAACTTCAGGAGAGTTCTGCAGAGAAATTCAGGGAATCTCTACAGAGAACTTCAGGGAAGTTCTGCAGAGAACTTCAGGAAAATTCCTCAGAGAATTTCAGAAAAGTTCTGCAAAGAACTTTAGAAAAGTTCTGAAAAAAACTTCAGGGAAGTTCTGAAGAGAACTTCAGGGAAGCTCTGAAAAGAACTAAAGGGAAGTTCTGAAGAGAACTTCACGGAAGTTCTGAAGAGAACTTCAGGGAAGTTCTGAAAAGAATTTTAGGGAAATTATGCAGAAAACTTCAGGGATGTTTTGCAGAGTACTTCAGGGAAGTTCTGAAGAGAACTTCAGGGAAGTTCTAAAGAGAACTTCAGGAAAGTTTTGCGAAGAGCTTCTGGAAAGTTCTTCAGAGAACTTTGGGGACATTGCTCAGAAAAGTTTAGGGAAATTTTGCGGAGAGCTTCAGGGAAGTTCTTCAGAGAGCTTCAGGAAAATTCTTCAGAGAACTTCAAGGAAGTTTTACAGAGAACTTCAGAAAATTTCTGCAAAGAATTATCTATTCAAAAGGAAAAAAGAGACAACAAGAGACAGTAACTTGAACGTGTTGATTGTGTATCTTTTCGTTTTTTACAACATCGACAAAGCGAGTGCAAGGCACCAAATCAATAGTACGTTAATGATGTCAACCATTGATTTTTTTATTTATACGTGATTGAGATGGCATTTAATGAATGTGATCACCTGTCAAACGCTGAAATTGCAGAAAACGACGCGGTCAAGCAATGCTAAAGCGCAGAGAAGAACAAAACAGAAAATACATGAAGAGACCTGAGAAGACGTCAACTCGATTTCAAAAAATAAATGAAAGAAGATAAACTAAACTTGACATCTAATGTAAAATCTAAAGTGGACGCATATGCTCTGATTGTGGACTGTAAGGTCTGTATCCGCATTAATCCAAACACCTCAAAACATGCATAAAACATAAATTTTGCATTATATTTCCGTCGTAGTTGTTTATTTCAGATTCATGGGATATGTTTTAACAATTCGTGAAGACAATACATAGTTATTCGGTATTTGCATAAAATTTTCGAACTTTGCGCTTAACTCCGTCCATTAGGGTTTGTACAAACACTTCAGAAATCGTAGAAGCTGTCTTTGTCTAAATTTTCTGGAAATGTTTTATGTCTTTGATTCCTTGCTTCTTTCCAGGAAGCTTCCGCATCATCAGAGCCCAATATCTCTCGATTTGTCGTAGCTCTGGGCAATTTGGCGCGTTTAAGGTTTTTGATACAATGTTCACTTGATTTGCTTGGTACCACTCCATCACAGTTTTAGCATAGTGGCGTGATGCCAAATCGGGCCAGAACAAAGGTTTTTTTTTTGTGAATTTTGATCAAGGGTAACAATCGCTTCTGCAGACACTCTTTCTGATAGATCTCCTTGTTGATTGTGCCTGTAGTGACGAAATATTTACTCTTTTTACCACACGTTCAAATTGCTTGCCACACAAGGTATTTTTTGGGAAATTTCGATGCCGTCTTCGTTCTGAAATACTCAGCTGTATCATTTCTGGTCATAGCAGATTAAAAAACCAGCCCTGGAAGCTGCTTGAAATCCTCCAGGACATAAGTTTCATCGTCCATAACAACGCATGAAAACTTTGTCAAATATTCGCAGTACACACGTCGAGCCCGTGATTTTGCTGCCAAGTTCTGTTTGTCGTTGCGATTTGGAACTGTTTTTACTTTACACGACTTAAGTCCCAAACGTTGTTTTGATTTTTGGACAAAACCCGGCGACATCTGTATTTTACGAGCCACCGTTCGAATGAAGAGATTTGGGATTTTCGTTAATATCCTTTTCACCTTTCGGTCCATGACATGATCAGCGCGTCCAATGTTTTCGTCACTTCTCGGTTTCCTCTCCACCGTCAAACGTTCCGAAAATGATTTGAGCACATCGTGAACAGTGGATTTAGGCAAATCCAATGTGTTTGCCAGGTCCCGTATTGACAAGTCAGGATTCGCGGACGCCCGTACAAAATTCGCTTGCGCACTTGTTTTTCTTTCGTCGCCAACTTGAATACTGAACATTAAATGTAAACATCAACCATAGTCTTTTTCATTATAGACTCTCATCTATACAACAATGAAATTTTTCATTCCTACGTGCAATATTTCAAAAGTTACAATGATTTGAAGGTGTCCGGATTAATGTGGATCCAGATTTTATTTGTGACAGCAGTGTAAGCAGATCGTCACCGCAAAAACATCCAAAAGCAGATAATTCGCCGAAGTAAATAAGACCAGTCAAGATTCTGCAGCAACGTCAGGAAGAAATTAATAACTAAATTACCTGATGATTTGAGTTTTATAATTCGTTCCTCAAACCTATTGTAGAACATTTTCAACAAACTAAAACATGAAATCGATAAAGTCTACGTAGACTTAACGTAAGGATGGTGGTGGGGGAGGGGGGGGCTTGGAAAGTCTAATAATGTCTACGAGGGGGGAGTGAGGGGCTTCAAAGTGTCAAATTTCGGTCAACTTGGCTTATGAACAACCCCTAGGAACATCGTTCGTGAAAGTCACGATATTCAAAACCCCGCTATTGGGGGGTCACTGTTGTTTTTAGAGACCACTGGTTACACTTATAGATCTTAGGATGTGAGATCTCTTTGATTTGTCTGAATCTTGTAAACCGCCAAAAATTTTAACCGTATCCATCAGCTTGAAAAAACGTGTACTTTAATCTTTGTATTGAACAATCTTAACAATTGTTATGAATTTGTTTCTGGAAAATTCTTATTATTTGAACTTTGTGTAAAATGAGTAGTTCCATAAAAACCGTATATAAGGCTTACGTGTAAAGCGTTTTTCACACATCGAAGGTCTAAAGATAAACTCCCTGAGAGTGTTCCCATTGTTCTGTGTAATTTCCACACTTAACATTCTAATTTTCCAACAAAGGCCATATGGCTTTAAATTCCTACGTGTACTATTGCGGTCGATGCGGTGTGTCGGCACACCTTGCTACTGATAAAATGGGATAAGCCAATGATTGCAGCTGAAGTGAGAAATGTGGCCAAAATCAATTTACTATGAACTTTTCTGCGCACCTCTGGGCCGTGTACTGTGAACTTATATCCCAATCCAAGGATTAATTTCGCTTGTGGTTTTTCGCCTCGGCAATCTATCCCGAAATTGCAACGCCACCGACGACCAGATAACGCGTTTGTGGTCAATGCACATACACCTTTCCCTCTCTCTCTTTCTCTGTCAGTAATTGGCCGGTGGCAAATTTTACCCGCGCTATTTATTGCCCTTGTGGTCAGCGCCCTTCCCGAATTGGAACGTTCGTTCTGTTTTTTTTTTTCACATCGCAAAACTTTGTATCACTGATAATGTCAATAAAGCTCGTAAAGTATTCATTCGGGATGTCCAGTAAATCAGTTCAACGGTTCGGGACAATATTTATGACGATTATTATCGCACATAAATTGATTATTTCTCTCCATCTTTCCACCCTGGCGGCATTCATTACGTGGAGGGAGACGGCGAAGGAGGGAAACTCCAGAACTAAATTGAATACCAACATGTATAAACAGATTATATTTCATCGCCCAGTCCGCGGCGGGCGTCGCCATCGTCGTCAGAAAGCCCTGGACTGGGTGTGGAAAGCGCAAAAGACAAAAGCCGAACGATTACGGTGGGGAAAGATTTAATTGAATATTTCAATCATCACCCTGGACAGGCTTTTATCGATTCTGTGTCTCTGTGCGCGCCTTCCCCCCTCTGATCTTCATATATGCATATTGGCGAGCGATCAGCGAGAGAGTCGGACGATCTGCGCAGTCCATTTAATCGCTTTTATACACTCCTCCCTTTTCTCGCGCGGTCGAATGGGCTTGTTTTGCCTGCCACAGCACAACCAGAAGACCGGGCTTATGACATTATCGACAGGCAATATCAAAGACTCATAAACGAAGAGACAGCAACGAATCTTCATCGCTCGGAAGATGGGGCTGTTGTTGGGCTTTTGCTAGGACCTCCGGCAATGAATATTAATTTGAGGAGTTGGTTCGGAGTCTCACTCGATGAAGTCGATTTCACATTTTTCTTCCATCTCCTAGGAACACATAGCCAAGTTCAGCATTTATATCACCAGTTTCAGATTTCAATCGAGCCTCGATCATGACCTAAACCCCCAGCAATTCTGTCGCAAATAAATATCGCGCATTAATTAACATCCACCTTTAGACTAATCAATTCCCAATATCACCGTGCTAATGAGCTCCTGGAGGGCGAAAGGGGACGCGGAGAGGAAAACAGCTCGCAATAATTACAGGTATCGATATGCAATTCCAATCCTGCCTGTCAGTCACCGTGGAATCAGTCAGTTTGAGTGGAGTAAACTTTAGGGTTCGGTGACAACCATCAACTAACACAAAGCGTTCCTCGGCGATGAAGATCCGCCAGTTCCGATAGGAGGCCGATTGGGATGCTGTTGCACATGGTACCTACCTACACCAAGGGGGAACCGAGCAGCAGCAGCGCAGCCAGGGGATAATTACAGCCAATTGGATTCGCCGCGCACAGCCGCACTAAATTGTACCCCGTACTCTCGAGTGGCGCGACTGTGACGTGTGCTGCGGTGCGGCGCTGGTAATTGCAGGCCTTTGAAGCTGTCGATAATGATATGTGCTTTGTGTGACTTTGGTGTAATTTCAATAATTAACGGCAGTGAATCCCGATTATCGACGAGGAGCACCAGACAAGCGGTTCGCTGTAGGATTTAGAACTCATCAGAGCGCTTGCTGACGAAGGTCAATGCAAACTGAATGTTTCCGTTGGCAGGGGAATTGAATTGTTTTAATTTATTTTTAAATATGCTATCGACCGGACCGATGCAGTCGTCATCTCCTTGGGAATGAGACCGTCTATTTATTTGAATACGACCGAAGAAAACGAATTGGAGGTCATCATACATAACGCTTATGTTAGAGATTAGCATGTCAGATGCTTAATTTGATGATTCAACGAATAGTAAAACAATTGTTTCTGACTTTTTTGGTTTTAACATAACCCTACTTTTTACTTATATTTCAGAAACGAAGATAACAAAAGATATTTAAAAAAATGACAATTATGAGCGTTTCCAGCCAGAAACGCTAATAAATATATTGATTTTTCTTCGACAGTTTCCGGTTGTAATGAAATTTTGACCGTATGCAAGTTTCTACCCAAAATAAGATTTTTCATACAAAAATAATAAAATTTTCTGGACTAATTTTCTACAAAGGCTTATGTAAATTATGGGTTTTATTTTTTCGAAAAACCATAACATGGAAACGATTATTCTGATCCACATGTTGTCTGAGAATAAAAATGTAGGTCATTAAATGTTCTTCATGAAAAAAATACACCGAATCTGAAAAAATGCAGAAGAAATAAAAACCATTGATTTTCTTAAAAGATCTCCATTCAAATTTGCTTCTTTTTTTTAAACTGGAAGTTATTCCCTAAAATCTGGTGAAGAGTTTAAGACGGTCACTTTTTTATTTTTTAAAATTTTTGTTTTTTATTTTTTTATGGTTTTCTTGAATTTTGTGAATCGTGTACTTTCTAATATAGCTTTACCAAAAATAGACTCTATGTATTCATTTTAAATAAATAAGCACATAAAAACTTTTTTCGTTATCCCTAGCCGTTCTGAAGTTATTGCGAATTTTATTAAATGGAAATTTTGTTGTAACATTATTTTCAGCCATTTTCAAGTGTAAGTCGTATTGAAAATGATGTTATTGGTAAAATTTTAATGGAAGTTTTTAAGTTTGCGATTGTTTACTTTTCAAATGGCTCATCTAAACACAAACCAAAAGAACTAAATCTGTGTAGAGAAAATTGTAATGTTTTCATTATCGAATGGACGAATGGAAATAGTATATGCGTTATTAGTGAGGTGAAGAACTTTCCAATAGATATCACTTTGTTGACTTTGTACCTATCTTCATTTCAAATGTATGGCAGACTTCATTGTATGCGTATCTGTCGAAGATAAGCAAAGGTAGTTGGAATTAAATGGAGAATACTAATTTTTCTTCTAATTCCTAGTTACAGGTATTCCACTAAACAGCTCAAACCCTTTAGGACACATAACTCATTTTATAACGTCAAACTTTCGTTGAATATGGAGAACCAAATTGGGCCCTTTTCGTGTATGCAACTTTGTCCCATACGATAGATTTATCATTAAATGCAATCTTCGTTCGGTTCCTTCTATCCTAATATTCAAATTTAAGGCTTTGCTAGCAGCATTTGCTCTACACAACGCAAAATGTTAAAAAACAAACTAAAATAAAACTGCTTTGAACCACGAAATCTTTACGTTGTTGAGACAGCAGTCAGGTAAATTTGTATTTGTTCCCGTGTCTGGAACAATTTTTTTTATAGATATATTTCAATACAATGAAGTCTGCCATACATCTGAAATGAAGATAGGTACAAAGTCAACAAAGGGATATCTATTGGAAAGTTCTTCACCTCACTAATAACGTTTATCATTCATAGCCTTTCAAGCTTTTAAAATACTGCTTTTTCTCTCCCTAAACAAAACTATCCGAAACACACACATATCCGAAAGCATCAATTTGATTCTTTTCCTTCGCGTTCAAACAGTAACGGGTAAGTCTGACTGCCACAGTGTCTGAGAAAAAACGAAAGGGAGAGTTATGTCAGTGACATAACTGCAAAGTTGACGTAGGACTCCTTGTTGATGTGAAGAAATTGATGTCATCGAATTAATAAATTTCTACTATATTTAATTCAGTCTAAAGAACCATGAGACCCTGAGTGAGTCCCTGACTGATGAGAACCTTGAGTGCGTGTGTCTTTACTATCGTTTCTCCACGAAAACTATGAAAGTCAACTCTTAATAACTCTTGAAATGGCTCTTAAAAAGGCCGTTTGGAATTTTGTCATTCGCTGATCTTGATTCTTGGTCCAAGGAAGTACCATTGTCGAGTACCAGGTGATGATTTTGTAGACGGTCGAATGTTGATATTGGTTCTGTTGCGTGGACAAAAAAACCATATCATATTAGTCCTTATGTGTTTTAGGAGCATTGATACTGTATAAGGAAATTATGGAATCCAACTCTTTAGAATTAATTAAGTGGCCCTGAAAAGGGCCGTTTGGTATTTTGTTGTTTGCTGTACCAGGTGTGATCCGAGTAGTACCGGCTATCGTCGAGGGGTAGGCGATGGTTTGTTGTCGAATGGGTCGATGCTGTCATTCCGGCTCATGTTCCACGGTTTGCTGGTTTGATGGTTCGGGTGCTTCGATAGCGAGCACAGGCAACATAGGTCTATGATATGAAAAATATGAACAATAACGCCTGCACTCTACGCCAATATTCTTAACAAACGTGAAATCTATGCAAGAACCATCAAGTGTGGTTGCTTCATTCAGAAGGTTAACTAAAGTAAATTTAAAGTGTTTCTGCATAAAATTTATAAAATCAATATTTTCTTGTTTGGAAGCATCAATATTAAAGTCTCCGGTCAACACAATTGGTGAATCTTGCGCTGCATACCTGAACAACTTGCGAATCAAGAACAATTTCAAATTCTTGGCAGTTGTTCCTGGCGAAATGTACACCGCAATCAGCAGAACTTCAGTGTCCATAACTGATATCTTTGCTGCACAAATGTCCCCGAAAGTATCGACAACGCTGAACACGTCGTCATGATGTTCACTGAGCTGTTGGATTTTGTGAGTAGCAGCCATAGTGGTAGCCTTGTCCTGCTGATATATTGCTACACCACCTGCTCTCACATTGCAGCGTTTGAACTGAACGATGCAGTTGTAGCCTTCAATCTCGACTAAGGAGTTATTGTCTAGTTAAAATCCGATCTGAGGCGATATCCAACACGTGAGCGTTCAAAGTTTGAACATTGATGCTCATCAACGTGGTGGCAGAACCCTTGTTTTCCAGAACTTGGTACAAATTATCCCCAAGTGTTTGTAATCGATGGTTTCCTAGACGCTGCAGCTCGTTCCTGAGGTCTACCATCTTAGGTGAGTTGCTACCTTTAGCATGATGAAACTTAAAGGCTTTGGTTGAGTTCGTTAAATACAGTCCGTGGATTGACTGAACACGTGACAACCCAACGTAAACTAACTGCTGATCATGGCTTTTATTGTAGTCATATACAATCTCCGGGAACGTGCCACCTTGCGATTTATGAATAGTTAACGCAGAGGCACTGACCACCGGAAACTGTATGCGCTTGCATTTAATGATGCCACTCAGCTTTATATTGGCCGATCGTTTGGAGATGGGAGTCCTATCCTGTTGTAGCATACCAGGCCTGGCGAAAACGGCAGGTCTTGCCTTAATCCGTAAAGCAGCACCTATCGCCTCACTCTCGAACTTAAGCCACAATTGTACGATCTGCTGCCCAGAATCGACTTCGTCATGTTCGATGTATTTCAGCTCGCCAATCGCGCCATTCACTACTCCATCATCGACATCTACGTTGGTAGTTATCATATAAGGCTTACCAACTGCAAGCCGGAGCAAATAAGGCAGCCAGCCGGTCTCCACGACGCTCATTTTGTACAGCTTGACACGGGAACTTGCTAACTGACTAGCATCTTTGTATCCTGCAAACACATCGTCAGCAGTACAGTCCAGTGGATTGTTGAGTTCATTGTTCATCGTTCATTGTTGAATTTTTCTACATCTATTTTGCGATGATATAGTTCAATTGCTCCTGGTGCGTTCTGTTTACACCATTCAGCTGTGCGGAATCGACTTTCAATCAATTTTGTTTCTTCCTCAGTCAGTGGCTTGCCGTTGCCAATTTTGGTAAGTATGCTGGAAAATTCCAGATCCGTCTGACGCATAACTTTTACCAGCGGAAAAAAATTAAGGGATTCCCAAAGAACAGCACCGTGAAAGGGGGTTCCAGTTGGCTTGTACACGGGCCTAGCATTAACGGGCGGCAGTTGTCGCAAATCACCGCAAAATATTATATTGATTCCGCCGAATGGATCGTCATAATTGCCAGTGATGTCTTGTAAACGCGTATGGATGGTGTTGAGCACATCCGCGCCTATCATACTGACCTCATCTATTATGATCGCTTTCACATTGCAAGCGTTACGGTACATTTGCAGCATTTCAAAGCTGAGCTTTGAGTTGCCGACGTGACATTGTGATCCGGAATGCAGAATGCACGGTAGTTCCACCAATAGCAACGGCTGCCTTTCCAGTAGAAGCGCATGCTACAAAAGCATTTTTCAGTGCATTGTGATCCTGAGAGAATCGATTTATAGTCTCCATCAGTATGCGCAACGTAAATGTTTTACCGCATTCAGCAGGCCCAGTAAAGAAAGTCTGTAACGATTTTTTGTTCTCGTCGTAGCTATGTAATCCATCGATCACATGCAAGATCAAGTCACGCTGCTCCGCATTTGTCCTCCGCACCATAGCACAGTAATCTTCGTTCGCACATACTCATCATGCTTTTCTGTGGCAGCATTTTCCTGTTCCCCATCTTCTTCATTCTCGCAAGTACGCAGATATTCCTCAACAGTCTGTTCTAGATTCAGCTCACAGTCGTATTCTCTGCGCTTTCGTAAAAGATCTGCTTCATGCGTATCATACAACTAGGAACTACAACGAAATCAACCACATGGTCGGTATCTGCCGTGTCGCAGTTCGGCTCGAATTATACCTTCTAGAATTTCGTTCGTTAGTTGTTCAACGTTCTTTGACGTTCTCCAAGACGCGGCGTTTAATGAATGCTATGTTCAGCCGTGCCGCGGTAATTGAATTACAAACAGCACAATATAAAAATTCAACCAAACAAGCCAACAAACTAGAAAATTTCTACCAAACTCTTTAATTAGTAAACTTATTTGACACTTTCACTTTTTTTAAACATACTTTTTTGAGCGTATTAGTAGAACGATTGTGATTGGGAAACTAAATTCTCCTAGTTTCCCAAACTTATTTGGTCGTCCTGAAAAGGACGGATTTAGTTGACGGGGGAGTAATAGTTTGCGAATCCTTTTGGGCTTTCTTTCTTCGTTCAGCTCCTCGTCTTTCGGATGGCCAGCTGCTAGTGACGTAGGATGACTCTGGTCTTCTTGTTTTCACTGGCGGCGTTTTCCACCGACGCGCTCTGTAAACTCGTCTTTCGCATACGGATGCACAGCGTGAACTGATTGGTTGGTCGTTCCCATATGTTTCATAATTGCTGGCACGGTTAATGTGGCAGTATGAACCAATCAGAGCGTAAAGCAAATATGATGTCATTTTCGACCAATAGCTTTGTGCGTTCAGAAATTTTTCTTGTAAGTACTTTTTAATTAGTTTAAACAAACACGGGAAATAATGTGTTCCTCTAAATGAGAAAAATAGGTCATGATTCCACGAATATGTTGTTTTTTGTTTTCGTAGGCATGAATATACACCATGAACCATATTCATGATGTCGTGAACTGTTTTCCCGCCGCAATGAAATCATGAATAAATCGGGTCTAAACCATGAGCTGAATTCCTGATACTGAAAACTTTGTTCAGTGAATCTGGCAAATCTACCTTTATCGACTCGGAATGTATACAAAAAATAAATCCACCTTGCAGGATTCGATCCTAGTGTTGATGTGAGAGCTTCTCTAGTATCTTGGTAGTTTTACTAACTACGCTATAGCTATTCTTGAACAAATGCTTGACTAATGAAGCTCATAACACAACCTAAGATTAGAGGCAAAACAAGACTTCCTAAGTTCATGACTAACATCTGCCATTTCAATAATGAAACCACGATTAAGAGTCATGAATTCACAAAATAAGGTGAGAGTTCTTTTCATGACTTTTTATTCATGAAAACAGAAACGGATTTGTTTCCGTGAATATAATGAATTATGTTAGCAACATGGATTAAGCGTTGATGTTCTACCTTTCGAATAAAATACTTACCGTAACATTTCTGTGGGCCAGACAGGAGATATTATCGTTCAATTTGTCCAAACCCGCGTAAGGTTTCGATTTCAAAAATTTTAGAACGGCGCCCCTATACAGGAATAGAAAAGAGATATGTAAGTCCTACGTCAAAAAAATTGCCTGTTTTAACGTAGGACTACGTTTCTCTTTTCTCTACCGGCTATAGTTTCAAAAAATTAAAAATGAGAGCGTTACGCAAAAGTGAAAGGTTTTTGAACGCTTATACCTCACGTTCGACTAAATAGATTGACTTCATTCATACGCCATTTGATCAGAAAAACTCACCAATTGTTTGCATTGAAATATGAAAGAAGTTCCATGAGTAAAAGTAGTTTAATTTTCCAATTCAAAGTGACCTACTTTTGCTGCCATACTGCCATGCTGCATATCAACAGGTAGAAAAAAATGTTTTCACTAACACGGTCGTAGGAAACGGGTAGCACATGCCTTCTTCTTCTTCTAAATAACTTTGCATTGTTGCTGGTGTCTGATTTTTCAATTGTGGCTCGTCCCCTATTATTAAATTTCTTTCTCGGCTATGCTATCAACGCTAGTATATAGCCGCGGCCGAACGAAATTGCTTCAGTGTTCGCCAGCAGCTGCCGGTTCAACTCAAACGAGACTTTGCTCTCCCGCCACAGTTCATCTGATTTTGGTATAGGAGACAAAGAAATGCCGGATATATAACGGATGAATTCTCTCCGGTCTCGCTCTCTTTCATTTATGACAGTGCCGTTATAAAACTTTCGAGGGATCCTTTGAACAGAGCAAAACACAACATTGCTGGCTTGCATACACTACAAATAGTACAATGAAAAACGTAAAGGTGATTGGAATATGAATAAAAGAGAATGTAATCAAAGAGAGAGGGGAAAGGTGTAAGTGAAATTAATAATTCAGCGCCAACATGAGACTTGGGCGAATATACTTTTTGTGAACAATCGTTTCGTTATTTTCTATTGACCAAAAGGTCCCAAATTCAAATTAAGCACTCTTTAAGAAAGAGCAGGTTTATCTCTATCCGCTGATATATTCAATTTGAAGGAATTGTATTCTACTTTCGAAAAATTAGCAAACTAAGTGTTTTTTTTCCAAAAGTAGATACGCCCTAATCAAATGTTGGCGCTAAATTGTTTCATTGGATCTTCTTACTTTTCTAATGCTTTGATTTTCTGTGGGCATAAAACAAGAGAGAGATAAGTTTCATTGTCCAGTTATCAAAAAATGTCTCAGCAAAGGTAATCGAAATACGTTGTGGAGTCTTGCAAGCTGATGCGCAAGTGTATTGAGAAACAACAAAAAAAACATTAAAAATGCAAAGAATTAGATTTTAAGAGTTGATAACTTCATATGTACCCAAATACTCAAATTACCTTGTTCAATAATTATCAACCATATGTGTTATTGTATGTATTTAGTATTTTAATTATATCATTATTACTATACACCAACGCAGTCCTACAAGAATCTCGTGGTTATATCCCTGATGCAACCCATCTCTAATTTTTTCAATGATCTATTATGAAAAATACATTTTGTTGTGATCAGCACGACAAACAATCAAACAGGTAAAAAAAATGCAAAAACATAAGTTCCGGTTATTAAAATTCGCAATAACTTCAGAACGGCAAGGCTTATGAAACAAGTTTTGCAATGCTTTCAAATTATGATGATGTTTAAAATCTAGTTTTGGTACATTATAATAAAAAAATTATCTTTTTTACCATTTAAAAAAAAGCCTAAATATTTAAAAACAAAAAAATAAGGTAGAGAAGTGACCATCCTTAACTCTTCACCAGCTTTAAGCACACAACTTCAGCTTTCTGAAAAATAATAATTAAAAGGATCAAAGGGAAAATCCTTTAAGAAAAGTGTATTCAGTGTATTTTTTTCTTAAAGAACACTTTATTACCTACATTTTTTTCAATAGTGACTTTTGATCAGATGAGTCGTATGCGAAAATTTTTTTGAAAAATGAATCCACATTTTAACTACGCCCTTATAGAAAAATAGTCCAGGTTAATTTTTGATTTTTTTTATGGAAAACGTAACTTTGTGTAAAAATTAACATAAGAACAAAATTTCATTCAGATCGGAGAGAGTAGGGTCCAACCGGTATGCTATTCTAGCTGGAAATGCTCTTATGTGAAAAAAGGAAAAAAAACCATTTTATATTTAAACAAAAAATAAGATCGAAATCAACCATATTCGAAAAGTGAATACTCAATGTGTCCGCTCTTAGCTTCCATGATCATCTGCCACCCTTTTCGGCATGCTTTTTACCAAGTTTTTGAGATGCTGTGGATGTAAATCGTTCCAGGCCTTCTCCAATGCGGCAAAATAGATTTGTTTGTTCGTTACATTGTTTTTTGTCTTTGGACGTAGGTGTCTTTGTTGCACCAATCGATCCGAACATGTTCTACGCTTTAATTTCAGTATTTAAAACTATTGGTTTTTAACATTCAACTTTTGAAATTATCGCAAATATTAGTTGTTGTCTTGTAATGCCGATTTTTCAGAGTTTACTAAATGAACAGTACTTTCCTATCACAGACTTCAAATTTAAATGAGAAACGTCACATAAAGTTCTGTGGTATAAATTTCACGGTAATTCGTGCCGTGAGTCAAGAGTTATTCAAGATGGAAGCCGAGAGGAGAGAAAAAATTCTGCACACCCACGTTGATAATCTAACGTGGTCCGCAATAAAAACCGCAAAAATGATGAAAATCGCCAAATCAACCGTGTATACAGGGAGCGAAAGAGCGTGGATCGAGTACCTCAAGGTAAGCGTCATAGAGGAACATATGAACGCAAGCTGAACCAGAAGGTGTTGAGAACCGTCAGAGCAAACTCTGGACTCTCAAATAATCGGAGCTCTCAAATAATCGGACACTCAGGAAATCGCACAAAAATACGCTGCTGCTCACAGGATCGTTCGAAGAAGCAAGCAACCAAACAGAATGAAGGGACGAAGTACCAAGGATGCCTGCTCAACGACGATAAAATCTACGTCAATATGGATTTCGGACAGCTTCCTGGCCGAAAATTCTACATGGCGACGGCACGAAGAGTTGTTCCTGCGAAGTTTAAGTTTGCTTTTATGGACAAATTTGTGAAAAACCGGATGGTTTGGCAAGGGATATGCAGCTGTGGAGCAAAGGCCAAAGTGTTCGTGACGAATAAGACGATGGACTTGAAGCTGTACAAAGAGGAATGGCCAAAGATGACAAAATGTGCCAAGGAAGTTGACTCTGGAGGTGTGCAGCGTTTGATGGGAGCAATAAAGAAGAAAGTGCAAATTTTCATCAACAGCAGCATCAGTAAAGGCCTTTGCTCACTGTCGTGTTGTTAAAGAGATAAAACCCACAGCCATGTTCAATAATTAAACTGCTTTTGTTTGTTCTAAATTGACTAACTTTCATAAAAATATATCACTTGTTTCGGTTGGTTCGAGTAAATAGATTTTCATGAACATGAGATGATAGAAAAATTACTATGATATTATGCATGATTATAGTTACTTACCTCTTATATATTCTTCATCACAACAAAGAACTCTTTTGAAGCCTCCGTAACAAATTCCAAGAGGGTTGAATGGTCTTCGCTAATTTTAGCAGCTCTCACCGGAACTTTATCATCGCTGAATTTGCGTCATTTTCCTAATACTTCTCTCATTTCTCTCGGCTTATTCAAAGCGGCAATCATCTTTATTTTGTCGTCGCTTTCAACTTCTGGGTCACTGTCAAATATGCGCAGCTCATGTTAGTGGTTTTTCTCCATGCTGAGTGAACGCCCCAACTTCGTGGTTGCTTCAGGCAAACAGCAGCAGGCTGCAGGACACGGTGCAGGTGGCAGTGCTGCTAGAAAAAACAGTCTAATGGGCCGTTCGTTGGGATACTAATCTGTTTTAACTGAATAACTTTTGACGTATGACTTACGTCTTTCTATTCCTGTATAGGGGCGCCGTTCTAAAATTTCTGAAATTGCAAGCGTTACGTAAGTTTGGAGACTTTGAACGATAATATCTCCTCTCTGACCCACAGAAATTTTACGTTAAGTATTTCATTCGCAAGGTAGAACATCAAAGCTGAATCCCGGTTAAGTTGTTCGTAGTTCGCTCTACACTCAACATAAAAAAGCAAGATTGTTATATAATTTCGCATGATTTTGTTCCATTCCGTGCTGTGGATCGTAAGATGGAGGAAAAATCCAACATTGGTTGTGGGCAAAAAAGCAACACAGCAATTCGCTTTGAAAAATCAAATATATGCGCAGTGGTTGAGTGAGAGATGGGAGCCTGAAAGTCAGATGGCTCATAAAAATAAAATGCGAGTATAGAGACCGAGATTTGAACCGTGGCTGTCATCATGCCGGCCCTAGATGGCAACCATTTAGCCACTTTGACAAACTAAGAGCATTGTAATTCAAGGTACAACATTGAAGCAGATATATTTTACACCAAGCTGTGTGTCACACACTTGCATGGCTTTGTTTATTTTATAAAATGCATTGTCGATCATCAGGGAGAACAAAAATATAACACTTGACGGCGGCATTACAACAATGGCCAATAGCGTGGCACAGTCTGTTCAATCTACTGTTGAAGGTGGTGTAAATGCATAGTTTTATCGTAATATTGCGTGCTGCCAAACACTCAGGCCGTCCTGTAACTCAAGACAACTGATAAGAACATTTTAATCGCGAACCATGTTCCCTCCGTAAACACAGAACCAATTTAACACTAGCAAGCACGTTTGACATTCAACAAACAAACTATCATTAACAGTACATTCGAGCCGAACTCCAGTTTCTATAAATTTTCGTTGAGACCCAATAACGAAAGAAAAACCGGAGCCTCACACACAAATAGCAAAGGGTTTCATGGTTGACTCGTGAGGTAGTAAGTGCTCTCAAGGACATGGAGCAAGACAGGTAATTGTTACCCATTGTATCTATATCAATAAGATTTATTTTTAATAGTTCTGCGTCGACCATGAATTTTATTGGTTGAATCGGCTATGTCGACACTTCGTTCCGCAATATTTTGTTATCGGGCGTAGCTTTTTGTCTTTTGTTTCGGTTGCCTATTGTTCGTTGCGTGAGTGATCGAGTGAGCATGAGAAGTCGTGGTTCACCAGGTAAGATGGGTCGGTGGTGAGTACATAATTAATTGTGATCCAAATTATTCGTTCGTCATGCTCGTCGGGCCACCCTATCTTGGAACAAATAAACCACTGTCCCATTTTTAAGTGACTTCTGCGGCATCCGTACTGTTGGTGTGGGTCGGTCCAAGTTGGCTCTCACGCATTGAGATGAATTGACTAATGTTATTCTAATGAAATACCACTATCAAACTCTGTGAGTGGCTCCAATAGCATCCTTACTGTTTGTTTAAACCGGTCAACTGGCTTTTTGGCAGTATTAAAAATCACTTTGTTTTCCCAATGAAAAACTACAATCACACTCTGTGAGTGGCCCAATAGCAACCTTACTGTTGGTTTGAATCGGTTCAAAACGGCTTCCCAGCATTATTGAACATTTTCCAGTTTGAATGAAAACCACCATCATGCTATCAAAATCGGTCAAAATCGGCATAAAAGAATTATTTAAAATCACTTTGTTTTTCCAATAAAAAACCACAATCACACTTTGTGAGTGGCCCCAATAGCATCCTTACCGTTGGTTTAAATCGCTTCAAATCAGAAATCACTCCTAATTTTCAAATATTCAACTTGACAGCTTATCGTTAACCAAAACGAACCCTACTGCTACCCAATCCTGTTATTCAAAATTCCAGTGATTTCTCGGGGAAGTGCAGTGGATTCCGCGGTTTCCAATAATGCGAGTATCGCATCAACATATTCCTACCCTTTCTTTACTTGACCTGCATTCGGACGGGGCCGGTGCCGGTATAGCCTTAGTTTGAGATCACCAGTTTTTACACATTGAAGATGTATGTTAGTCCCAAGCATCATCTGTTGGATCTCTGTGTAATAACAGCTGATCTGGCAATAACGGAGTATCAACCTCGAGCGGCCAATCATGCTCAACTTCATGGGGAATCACCCAGCCGAACGGCAACATGGTCATGTTTAGTAAATTCTGCGATTGCTATGTGCAAAAGGCTGGATTTTACATTGAGCGTTTGATGAAGTTTGCAGCAGCAGATAATTTCTCATCTCCATGCGAAGCGCTGGATTCTCCCCTTGCCTATCCTGCATGGGGTAGTATGACAAAGGGCTATGTGCCTGATTGGATACTACCGTTCAAATGCCCTCCGCTCGTTACAACTTACATCTTTCAATTTTCAAAGCCTGCCGTTCCCTATACGGATCTATCAATACACTTTCTCTTCATGTCTTCGTTCTAGCAATAAAATTACTGTCCCTCTCCTAGCGCTTCGCATAAAGATGAGAAATTATCTGCTGCTGCAAACTTCATCAAAGATCGTTACTTCCGCGCCGGAAAGAATACAAAAAATAACAATCAAAGTGTATTGGGCGTTCGCCTAATGAAAACCTTGTATAGCGTCCTGAATAACAAAAGAGTAATATTCAGAGAAGTCAGCAATTATAATGCAGTCAGTTCCTTCCAAATTAATCTATAAATGTTTAAAGTAGTTACCTTGTTGCTCTGCAATAAAATTATGCGGAAATAATTCGCTTAATTTTTCTAAAAATGTTTCCACAAACTCTTCTGCATCCATTCGCATTGAATTTAGATGACAACGATCTGTTTGCTTCCATTGTTTAAATTCTAAGGAATCGAAATTTTCAAAATTGATTTTGTAACTTGACTAAATTTGAGAAAAAATGTTCTACACGCAAAAAAAAATTGTACTCTAGTTTCAATTCGGTTCACTTAAAATGACCCTAATGTGGTTAAAAATATGAGTTAAGTTTACTCAGTCGTGGTTTACGCTACAACTCAAATTCGGCATGAGTACCCCTGCTATCCTTATGAGCACTCATGCTGAATTTGGACGTTAATGGACCATTTTGGTACAGTTATAGCGTAAACCATGGCTGAGTAAACCCTAGCAATGTTGGTCTCTGCTTTTAGACAATTTTAGGCTGATTTATAGTTCTTACATTTAATGGGGTCAGAATTGGACCAGACTCCCCTACTTTTGATGGGTACAATACTTCACAAATAAAACTAGATGTGTAAACATGGTTATCATGAATTTATTAGGAATAAGTTTGACAACTTCAATGAAATGATTCCCACAGTTATTTTGAAGTGGTGGAAAATTATGCTCATTCCATGTGTGTATGGGCAAAAAACTTGAAATTTTCAAAAAAATGTAACTCAAAAACGGCTTTATGAACATTTTTAATATTTTGATATGTTTTGTAAATTGTAAATTGTAAATTCGAAACATATAAAAATAAATAGTCATTGTGGTCCAACATTTCAAAAATCATAATAAACGAATATTTTGACCATTTTAGCAAATTTAAGCACATTATTAATTTAACCAATATTTTTGATATAAATTAGAAGTATTCATAAAAAAAAACATTGCAAATCGATCAAGTGGTTCAGGAGTTATGATTTTTTTTAAATAAAATTTCGAAAAATGTCGATTTTTCTGGTAACTCTATATCAAACATGGTCACCCTAATTAAAAAAACTAAAAACTACGGGTTTAATTATTTTCGATGAAGAACATGCCAAGCGATTTTGAGCAAAATCGGACAACTTTTTTTTTCAACTCTATTCTTTTCCCGTGGAATCGCTGCATGAACATAAACGGTTAAAAAGTCGAGTAAGAAAGGTGATAAAGATGAACAACGAGAAAAAACTAATCATGGTTTTTTTGTTGCATGAAGCACGATATCAATTATAATTTTTGAAAATTGGATGTGAAGAGAAAATATTGATAGGTTCGTAAGAGCACGGCAGGTTTAAAGGCGTAAATAATATGATCTCAAACTAAACCAGCATATCCACACCATCATTTTGTCTCGCGGAGTTGACTACTTTTACTTTCTGCAACGATGAAATATTCAGTGAACAAATTTATCAACGTGTTAACTTTAAGCACTGTTTGACATTTATTCTAGATTTTCCCGTAAAACAAACCACAACCGAGCATAATTCAATCAGCCACAGAGCAAGCAGCTCGACGCCATGATTTACTGCAGCGATTCCATCATGAGCATCGATTTCCAGTGTCCGACGAGCGATTGCATGTTTTCTCACACCCCATAAGTCGTTCGGCTTGCCGGTTGCCCCATCAAATGGGTTCATAAAAATCAATACAACACCTTTCTTTCTGCAGCTCAGTCCGCCACAGATGGCGCTTCAATTCCCAACCCACCCCGAACACGATCACATGGCGACGAAGCCTCCTGCCAAGACAAAGAAACCGACAACATCTCGTAAAACAAAGGCAAACGCAAACGGCTACAAGTCCAAGGGACGGAACGCAAAATTTATGACTCTGACACCTCGCGTCGTTCACGCAACCTAAGAAACTACTACATGGCAGGACGACAACGACGACGACGACGACGACGACGACGACGACGACGACGACGACGACGGCGGTGAGTGACGATGGATTGGTCATAAATCAGGCTCCAGAAATTGGCATAACGAGATCACTCGACTGAACTGCGCTCGAAACGCAAACAATGCCCAAGATTCGAGATGTTGACTCAGGACCGAGGGAGGTGGGGAAGTCGTGTGACGACGAGAGGCGGTGTAGATGTGTGTAACAATTTGAGAAAATTAGGTAAGAAACAACGCTGGGGGCAGGCGGCGACTGACGCGAGGTGAAATATGTTTCTGTCACTCCATAAATAGCACGTGATTTGCTTCTGGCTTATGGACTTTCTCCAATCGGTCGTTTAAAACTGCATAACGATAGTTTGATAAGGCAATTCATTTACCATTGATCGCTACATTTTTCCACTTTTCGAAGTTGCAGGCACTAGCGCAACTCCATAAAGTGGAAAACAGGTGGCCGGTAGGTTTGAACGCCCTGCTGGGATCTAGTAAGCAGCAAGTGTTTGAGCAATGGCAATGGGTTGGGAGGGGAACAAATGGCTGCTCGTTTGATGATTACTCAGGTGGGTTAGAAACCTTCTTTTTAGTTAAAAGCAAATTCAAAAACACTTGACCTGTGTTCAATCTGGAGAATTCTGTAACCGAAATTTATCAGTACCGTGAATTCAGGGGAAATTGATACATTTTATCGATTACAACTGCTATTTGCGGATGAGATGAGATTTAAAAAAAAGTACTCTTTGCCTTCGCATGTACTCGAATTTTGACATATGTACTTACTGTATTTAAGGTAACAACGCTCAGCAATGTTTACATCCCTGTTCGATCCCTGCTAATAATTTAATGTTCGATCAATGTTGAAAATGCCAACATATATGTAACGACTCTAGGAAACACAAAAGGAATCATGAAAAGTATAGTAAATTTAACAAAAATGTGGATGATTGTAAGAGCTTAGAATATGAGAACCATTCCAGTGTTATGAGAGCAAGGATGACGAGTGAAGCGGACGAAAGTTTATAAAAGTAAGACAAGTTTCCACCGGCGTCGGTGGTGTAGTGGTAAGCGTGACTGCTATTTGGCACCCCAGTGGGTCTGGGTTCAATTCCAGTCGACGTCGGTGGTTATTCTAAGGCGAAAAAATCTGGTCAAGTCTTCCATCGGAAGGGAAGTAACGGGTGGCAACTAAAATTTTGGAATTTCTTGCTCAAGCTGTCAAAAAAAGACAAACATAGTTGAAGAAGATCTGATTTATTCAAATAAAAGATACATTGTCCATTGTTGAAAAAAAATTAGTGAACATTTGAAAACGGTCCGTAATCGGATGTTCGGCGAACCTTCCGTTTGATGTCGGAACAGGAGCGTTGTACGGCCTCCATGTCAACTTTGCGAATGCATCTCTTGATTCTACCAATCAACTGTTTGCAATTCGTGGCTCTCCAGTTATTTTTGTACACCAAGGCACTCAAAACCCCGAAGAAATCTTCGATTGGGCGACACTGAGGCAGATTTGTCAGGTTGTGGTTTTTGGGTACAAATGGGATCGAATGGGTATTCAGGAACGATTGTGTTTTTAAAGGGTGTCCACGATGAAATTGCCACACTATGAAATTGCTCTAACTTTTTAACCGTTGGGTAGAATTTGATGAAAATTTGGGTGGATTTAGTTCATAGTGCATTATTTACATCCTGCAAGTTTAAAAGTCCTGTGATCAAAACTCGCGGAAATGGAGTCGAAAGAACAGCTCGTGCGTGATAAAATCTTGCGCATTCATCACGAGAACAAGGATCTCTCGCATCGTTCCATCGCTAAAACGTTGGGAATCGCGAATTCCACGGTGTCGCGAGTGATTAAGCGGTTCGAGGAACGGTTGACCACCGATCGGAAGCCCAGACATGAAGGAAAAAGTATTCCGTACAACACCAAAAATCACAACCGCGTAGTTGGGGCCTTCAACCGAAACCCGAACGCCTCCGTTCGGGATGTGGCTAAGAAGCTGCACCTACGACCAAGTTTTGTCCAGAAGGCCAACACTAAGGCTGGGTTTCGAACGTTCAAGGTACAAAAGGCCCCTAATCGCGACGAGAAGCAGAATAAGTCCGCCAAAACCCGTGCCAGGAAGTTGTACCTCAACATGCTGACGAAAGTTGAATGCTGCATCATGGACGACGAAACATATGTGAAGGCCGACTTCAAACAGATCCCCGGCAACCTGTTTTTCACGGCCAAGGATAAGTTCAGCGTTCCGGAGCATGTCCGCACTCAGAAGATGTCCAAATTTGCGAAGAAATTCCTGGTTTGGCAAGCCATCTGCACGTGTGGGAAGCGGAGTGCACCTTCGTGACCCAGGACACGATGAACGGACAGGTGTACATAAAAGAGTGCCTCCAGAAGCGACTGCTTCCTCTCCTGAAGGCCCACAACGTCCCAACAATCTTCTGGCCGGATTTGACCTCATGCCACAACACCAAGGACGTGCTGAAGTGGTATGCGGACAATAAGGTCAATTTCGTGCCGAAAATGTTCAACCCTCCCAACACTCCGGAGCTCCGCCCCATCGAGAAGTACTGGGCGATTATGAAGCAGCACCTTCTTAAACGACCTAAGGTAGTGAAGACAGTCGAGGAACTGAAGAAAGTATGGGTTTACATGCAAAAAACGGTTGATTCACAGGTTGTGCAGAATCTTATGGCCGGGGTTAAGGCCAAGGTGCGGGCATTTGCGTATGGACTGTAAATAAAATACGAGTAAAATGGTAAAATGAAGTTTAATAGTTATTTCTTAATCCCTGAAAATTTGATGGCAATCGGATGAAAACTCGAATTTTGCGAATCAATTTTGTGTGTGGCAATTTCATCGTGGACACCCTTTTAACCTCAAGACGACTGCGAGTAATCGGTTCTATCCCCCTAACTTTAGTTTCAAGACAACTGATGTACATAAACATGAAAATTAGACTCTGTAAATTGTATTCGAATGAACCTTTACAAATGAATTCACTAGGAACAAACCTTCATGTATTTTCAACAAACCTTGCTTGAAGGAACAAACCTTCAAGTACCTTGCTACTTTAAACTAGCATGTCAAAAATTTTTGTCTAGGCTTGGAGCAGGTTAAATTATTTTCGGTGTAAAATGTGTGACTTCAACCGGAAGACTTATACCCCGTTCACACTACAATCTATATTACGTGATATAGAGTATCTTGATATCAAATGCCATGCATATTATTTCCAGTGAAAATTAGATGAACAGATATCAAAATAATCTATATCAATGAGGTGTTTATAGGTGGCGAACAGCAAGATGTTTGGCGGTATTAGTAACAAAAAATATGAAAACAATCCATGATTTTGGAAAGTGACATAGAACTGAAAAAACAATCAAATGATAGCAAAGCAAGTTTAGTTTTTCTCCGCAGCCTTTTAGTGCATAAAAGGTATTTTTCAGCCGAACCTTTTTCAAAAACTATACCAAATATCGAAAATAAACATTCCGCCTTGTGATTTGCTGCTGTTGTGAACTATTGTTTTTGGAGATCTACGTCACGGATGTTTACAAACAACAGGCTGTGCATCATCTCACCAACACAAAGACAGTATTTTGCATTACACTAATACAATTCCACCTGTGTAGACCTCAGTGAGTCTATATCACGTAATATAAGATGTAGTGTGAACGGGATGTAAGCGCACTCAAAATTCATCAAAATTTGTCATGCAAGATATTCTTCCGTTCCGTGATAATCCTGCGTCAAAATTATCTGTCAAATGGTTTATTGCTGGGAGGCAGAAACAAATACTACACATACAATGTATTCAGTGAGTTTCCATATTTGGCAAGAGATTTTTTTAGCTCACTAACATAATCAAGAGAACTGTTGTGAAAATCAGTAGTTGTTGTTTGACGTGTCTCTGATGTTTATGTCTTACCGTTACATGACTTCATGCTGTTGTAAATATTCGTTCACAATTCAGTTCAGTTTCGCTCGTTTCGCTTTTTGCAGTTGCCTCGTCGAAGGTGTTTCAAAAAAATTTCAACATGAAGTTTAAAGTTTAATACTGTGTCCAAGACAGCAGGAACTATCCGGGATTAAGCTTTTTTTGCGTTTTCCCAGTTAATTCACAATATTCAAATGGATAGAATTCTGTCGGCTTTATTCTGAGACAACCGGAATTAAACCAAGCTCGTTAGTCTGTAGCGTAAGTTAAAAATATTAGTTTTTTACAGGTATTCGATTATTAATATCATAACAGTGCTATAAACTGCTTTAATTAACGTTCTGTAGGTTCATTTTTAAGAAAGTTTTTTCCGCAATGATAACCACGGAAAGAAGTTGAAGATATCAAATGCCGTTCCATCAATTGATGCATTTTTGTTGCCTTTCGACGCCAAGCCGCTGGAACGCGATAGAATTTTGCATTTCTTTAAATTTTATCCTCTCTACTCTTCACCAGCGCCTAAAACTAAAAACAACGTGAACTTTCTTACAGTGAATAAACGCCATCTAAAGACAAAGTAGATGAAGAGAATTTCGTTGCACATTAAGAAGCCGTCGGGAACGAATCAGCTTCTTTTGATGAATGTATAATTCAATGGTGTGAAAATCAGGTTCCTGTGATTTTTTAAGGTACAAACGCCTCTGTCTCGCTGCACCCGCCATATTGACAATTATTCTCGATACGTAGTTTCAAAACAATTATTGACGTTACACAAATTTTAACATTGAAAACATTTGTAACAAATTTAACATATATTTGTGGCTAGAACACTCAAAAGTTTACGTTGCAATACACATGAAAATATTAGCTTTGATGATCATTTTCATCACGTGTGGTTTCCACACTGAAAATTTATTTTCGTAAAGTAGCTTTCACGCGTTTCGTAAACATGGATTTTGTACATACAACAAATGTCTCGTATATTGTATGAAACATTCATAATGCTTTTTCTCTGGTAAAATGCTATCATTACACCTTTTTGTAAAATGCACGAAATGAACTTCGTGATGACCAACCAATCGCTGTTTCTCTTTTATACCGTACTCATGTATGATGGTGTTGCTGCTGGTATGGGCGGAAATAATTTATCTATCCCAAAATAAAAATCAAAGCGCTGTCTCGAGCTATAACTTCATGCTCATTAATCAAGATTGATCTCACGAGTCAGTGTGGCCTAGTGAGATCAACCACGGATTTAGAATCTGTACTTTCCAAATATTCAGGTTAGAACCCCATGTCTGAAACAATAAACAAACGCTGGACAATTCCACGTGGTCGCGCTTTTTTTGTCAACTACATTTTGAGTCGATAAAGTAGATCTGTCAGTCCTTCATGCAACCACCAGAGAGACGTTTAATTTTAATTTGTGATAAAATATTCGTAGCTCTTTGCATTGTTTCCGTACAATGCACGATTGTTTTGTCTGTGCCAACAAAAGCTTCGTGCTTTTGACAGTTGCGCGTGCAATTAATTACGAATATATCTTCATAAAAAGAACAAATCAGTTTCGTTGCTGAAAACAACGAATGGATTAGTGAGTAATACTTTCGATTTTGTAATATAAACTAAAATTTACTTTCAGTGTATATTACAACTCCTTTCGTGTATTTAAAATGTATAGTTTAAAATTTATTTCATGATCAAAACGATGAAGATATCAAGTAATCGGTAAATTTAACCTGAACCTTAGCAACATTTGCAGATTTTTTTTCTCGTATGGCTATAACTTAGGTACAAGAATAAATGTCTCTAGGAGTTATAAAAGTTATAATAAATTGGTCAAATTTATGATAAAATATCCTTACAGTCAAGAGAGTTGCAAATTTCCTAGGTTTTCCGCAATGCATACACGAAAAAAATTAGTTCAAATTACTTCCAAGCAAGAAGATATTGTTTATCCAATATCAATACTTCCCATTCACTGCTATTTCATTCTCTTCACGCTAAGACAAGAATACGGAAAAGTTGGTAAGAAATACCGAAAACCGCACAAAAGTGCACATACTGAAATTATCGGTAAACATGGATTACTGAAAATTCGGTATTGTTGATGATAAGCGAAACATGTTAAAAATTACCTATTGTAATCGTTTATTTTTACCGAAAATTAGGTTTTTATTTCTGTTTTAGGAATGCTATAGTATACAAGATTAAAAATTTTAATAGTTTCAAGTTCAATTTTTGCGGATTTTTTTTCCAACGAACCAGAATATGAACTCACAATCAGAGCTCGAAAAAATGACACCTGTCGTTAACGATGAGTAAAAAAATATTCAGTGTGTACAATTTTCGCTCCCTTCATTTCGTTCTATCAGTCACGCAATATATTCGTGTTTACTATTTTGCTATGCTCAGTCATTCCGTTGTCCTTGTGTTCCACACAACTCATTCACACCACAGCAAAGCGCACGGCTATTCAAGTCTCAAGAGATTTTGGTTGCTTGACTGAATGGTCTGGTAACCAGTCATTCATTTTCGCGTTCGTGAGTGATTTTTTTGTTTGCCACAGGATGTCAAGTATTTCCGAACATGGCTGAAGGCAAAGGAAGCCAAAAGGCCAAATGGCCGAAATCGCTACAGAGTTTGTGGGGCATTTGTTCGAAAAAAGGCATTTGCAGGATTTGGTTCGAGAAGTTTTGGTTTTTTACACTTCATTCATTCTCCAAATGAATGACTGTTCTTTCGTCTTCACGGTAGAACGTTGAAATTGAATGAGTTGTTTGCACTTACGTACATTCACTGCTTTCTGGAACGAATGAATGATCAAAATAAAGCAACACAAAACAAGTTGACTCATCTTGCACAAGAGATTCATGAAGGCAAATTTGTGTTTACTTCATGTGCGATAGGAACAGTGCGTGATGACTAATATTTTAACTCAGTCAGGTTGCAATTTGAGAATTGAATATGATATTTTTAAGCTCTGCTCACAATCATATTTAAAACACAGCAGGTATCACGTGAGATCAAATTACGCCAAACTAAAATATATCGCAATCAAGATTTTGGTCCCCGGTTGATGCATCATTGAAGATTTCTGGAACAATTTTGAAAAACTTGTATTTTATACAGGCATTGATTAGGTAGTTAATATCCAGCTCTTACTCACTACTCAACAATTTAAAAAAACAACAACTGAAAAGAGAAGTTAAGCGGAACACAGTTCTGTATCAGTTGAACAAAAGTTCAACAAAAATCAACCCCTGTCCCTGATTTAAATTCCTCCATATTTCCAGTTATCTAGAATTGAAAAGTAAAAACAATTTTTCAATGGAATACCCAATTAGCACACTACGATCATAATTGGTTGTACTAACTTGAGTATGACTTAGCAAGTCATATTTATGTTATCTCAACCGGATGGCAACAAGTGTGCTACCAGAGTACAGGTAAATATTTTAACTCTGTAGAAATTTTCGAAGGCGGTTCTGCGTTTGAAACAAACATTCTAATC
The DNA here is from genome assembly GCA_034211315.2 of Aedes japonicus. Classification (NCBI taxonomy): domain Eukaryota; kingdom Metazoa; phylum Arthropoda; class Insecta; order Diptera; family Culicidae; genus Aedes; species Aedes japonicus. Next base: position 2,354 of record JASCZW010011028.1, on the reverse strand, counting down.
GTCGAATTTGCGTGAACAACAGCTCAATTTTAAAAACGAATATGACAATCTTGTAGAAAAACAATTCCTCTATCGAATTGTGCTATCGATGTCCTGAATTTAACGATAGCTTGCGAGAAATCTACAATTGAAATGTTTGCTTATAAAAAGCAGAACCATCTTTACAATTTTTTCCGGAATTTACTTGATCCACCTATACTAAATAGTTTTATTCACCCTTCTGGTTGGCAACCATGGCCCTAAAGCTCATTTTTTAATGTTTATAAAATACAGGTACTAAAACTACCCAAGTATTTAGCAAGGATGCGGCACAAGAAGCACAAAAACTTCGCAATAGCGGCAGTGTTGGTTTTCAGTACACCGCACAGTGATACAGTTTTAAACTAGTTTTAGGTAAAAATTACGTAACCATTTGTACTTAATATAAAAGTAAAATTGAACGTAATGTAGTCGGTAAAGTTTACCGAAATTTTCGGTTTTACTACCAAAACCTAATTATTGGTAAACTTATATTAGCGTGTTGGCTTAACTTGACAGTTTGTAACAGCTCAAATCTGGCTCCACTTGACTGACAATTCAAATTGGCTCCTGTCGTTGTATCAGCCAGACTATGAATCTAGTGACTATACTTCTCCTCCCAGGTTTATTGCACGACATAACTACAACACAATTGTGCGGAAAAGATATAAACGTTTGAAAAAGCACATGTAAGCTTGTAATCTTATTTTTTATACTTTTAAAGTGTTCCCAGTAGAGTAGAGAAAACGTTATCCTACTTCAAAAAATGCCACTAATAGTGTAAGAATTTCGCTTCAAACGCATCACGGTGCATTTTCCACAGCAAGTACGACCTGAACATTACTCACCCGGTGTCATAAAACCTGCTCTGAAACATAATTATTATTTCAGAATTAAATACATGAATCGATCAGGACCCACGACGAGCTCCGTTCCTGCATGTGCACTTTCCAAACAACGATCGGCTCCATGGTGTGGTCCAGTCGGTTTATTATTTATGTGAGAACGAATCGCACTTCGTAGTATCGGCTGGTGCGCAAATCTCTGTATATATTCAGAGCAACATTCACGGGAATGGGGCAAACATTTAATACAACCAACCATCGAACCTGCGTCTAGCGTCTGACTCTGACCGGTCTTGTGATCCCTTGCAACCATGTAGCATTCGAAGTGGAAAAGCACATGTTTGCGAAATGGCTCACTTTTCCCGGTTTTGCCAAACGAAACGAGAACAAGTTGCAAAACATTCTCCAGAGGATCGCCACACGAAGACCGAAGAAGGCCTGTGATGAATTATGATTTCACTGCTAATAATACGTAGCAACGCGCGATGGGGTCCCTCATTCGTCTCCTCCCGAGCTTGCGAAAGTCAACTTGCCGCGTGTGCCTTCTTCACCGCCGGGAAGACGAAACTGATGTGCACCGCGCGGAATTCCCATGCGGGTTCCATTGATACACACCGACCGGCCAACCGACCAGCCGACCGACGAATCGCAACTCTTTGATGCCGAACGCAAAACCGTTTATGGCTTCGCTAATAAATATCTGCGAACTCTCGTCAAAGCAGTTTACTCGCTCTTTCACCTGCTTCGATACAAAGCAATGGCTCCTGGATCAGTTGAAGGTATGGTACGCGATGGTGCTTTACCCGCACTGCAGCTGAATTGCCACTCTCTTCATCTCCATATTTTAATTAACTCGTTAGAGTACCTCCGTGGTAATCGATCATTTTTGCCTTTGCCTCTTCGACTAATGGTTTTCACCGTGATCGGAGTTTTTTCAGTTTCGATTCACTTACTATTGGTGTAACGAAATGATCGACGGCAAACGTACCGCTATTGTTGTTCAACGATCACCATTAGTTTGGCTCAATTTGCTTTCCGCAATTGGTGATGGATCTTGGCTGGTTGCTGGGGCCTGGGCAAGGTTTGCAACTGACTGGTGGCTAATCCGGTTCTGTTGAATGTTTTAGTTAAAGAGCGCTGCAACTGGACACGGTAATGTTTCCGAGTTGTTCAGTCGTACGTGGCAAACAGGGCTTACTTTTACACCTCTGTGCCTGTTATGGATGACCAGCTAATCAATCCCCGGTGCTGCATGCAAAGAAAGTCTTTTGAAAACCACACATCGCCTCTCAGCCGAAAGCCTGGGATTCATGCAGCAGCATGCCCGAAAGTTTCCAAATAACACTGAAAATGATTAATTCTTCACTTCCTGATTTCTGTCTTTATACAACAATTTCCAAGCTGGAATAACAACAAATTTTACTAAAGGCCAGCAGGGCAGCTGTGGGGAGGAGCAGAAGGCCAACAATACATGATTGCTAACATAATTCA
>JASCZW010011027.1:0-33654 GCA_034211315.2 Aedes japonicus | reverse complement strand
ATTGGTTTATTCATTCATTTATACAACCTCTACATGAACAGGCGTTCTATGCTCAGTTCAGACTATAGATTCGAAACACGGTATAAGGGTGTTATAGAAAAGTTTGAATAAGAAAAACGCCCTCAAGACAGAAACCTTCTAGCAATATTGTCTTCTTAACGTGAAGCAGAAGCCTCAGTGATGGATTAATGTTGCTTGAAACTGTTGATGAAAATGGTGAAGTGCTGTTGAACTATATAAACACAAGATTGAATCTCAACATTTTTGCAGGTAAACCCTCCTGCTTGAACATCCTCCTGTGTTAACCAGTTGGAGGCACTGTCTCATCCCTTTAGTTGATACCGTGATTTTGTGGGCGTACATGTGCACTGGTTCCTCAAAGCTGTCCGGACCGTAAATTAAAGATTCGCCTCTAGCATGTCTGGACAATCAACTCGGCCTCCAGCAAAATGTCGGAAACCACCGTTATAACCTTTGCAACGTTTCTACGTGAGAACGTGTCCAAACTAATTTGCCGTGGACAACGGTTATCATAGCTTGGTAGACTTGTAAAACATGCCACGACACAACATCCGGCGAAATCGATCCGAACAAAACGTTCGGATTCAGTTGTTAGTGAGAACCCCATATAGCTGAGAGCGGTACTCCAATATTAACTCCTTCAATGGCATGGCAGTAGCAAGCAATATAGAGCGCAAAAGCATTTTCAGATCATACAATCTCCTGAATTGGCTGTTGTAGAGATGAAGGAAGCGGCAGAAGAGCTGCTCAGGGCGTGACAGGCCTCTTTATTCATCGGTCTCTTTGCTCAACACCTGGGCAGGTCCTTATGACGAGAATATGGCGAGAACTCATGCGCTCTTCAGAGATATCTGGAGTTGAAAATTGTAGTCTGGGCGAGAAAGCAAACTTTGATGTGGAAATAAGTTGTAAAATGAATAAGTCGCGAGGTAATGTATTCCTTTGCTGCCTGACTTTCTAGCTGGAACACAGGCGTTACCTATTTGTGGCGAATGCTCCAAGGCAATAGGGCGTCATTTCTTTTCAGTCTCTCTCTCCCTCTCTCTCTCTTTCTCTCTCTCTCTCTCTCTCTCTCTCTCTCTCTTTTTCACTTTCTCTCATACATTCGACAGTATGTGGGCGATAGACAGAGCGGTGGCAATCCAAGCTATGTGGACAGATTCCCCATCCAACGGGTGGTCGAGTGCTCATACGACGGCTTTGTGATTGCCAATTTCAACGGAGTTCAACAGGATGCTGGACGCTACTCCGTCCGGCGCACGGTGTGAGTGAGGGCCGGTAGTCATCGTCGGATGTTTCAACGCCTGTGCCATGGAGTGGGGTAGTAAGCGGACTAATCGCCAAGGGAACACAGCCTCACTGGAGCTTTGGCGAAGCTGAATGTGAGACGGTGCAACCGGGCGGAACGCGTCAGCAAATTTCGCAAAGACAGACGGGATTCCTTAATCAATGTTACGTTCTGCAGCCCGTCGCTTATGTAAGACATGGACTGGAGAGTAAATGAGGAATAATCCCACAGTAACCACCAGTCGATCCTCTGCAGCATTGGCCAGCAAGCCCCACTGCACCGAGGAGAATGAGTACCTGGGAGCGAAAGTGGCAGACAAAGGACAGCGACAGGGAGGTGTTTCGGCAAACAGCGGTACAACGCTTGACACAGGGGGAGTTGGACATAGAAGCGGTAGCAACAGTCTGTGATGCATCAATGCCGAGGAAACTGGAAGCCCAGGATCCGACGGCGCCCAGTACACTCAGCGTTTTCCCGGAGCTGTGCCGGTAGCGCCCAGAGCGAACGGATTGATGCCGGAGAGAGAAGAACTGAAAACCGTATTTTCCACGGAGCTCACAACTGCCGTCAAACGAGAGATTCAGTTGAACAAGTCAAACCTGCCTCAAAGCAGCCAGTGCCAAGAAGTCGATGCGAAGCCTTGAGGCACCGCCTATAGAATCGTAGGCGACACTCCTGCTGAAATGTGCCCGGAAAAATTGAAGACGATCGTGGACGTTCTTTTTCCGCATCACCACCCAACATTGTGCTCCGGCTTACGCCACACGAAGACGCGTGATGATGCAACTGCTCGAATGTCCTAGTGAAGAGCTACTGTTAGTGGCGAAGCGGCCCTGGAAGTTGAAGAATGCTCCCGGTCCGGATAGGACCTCAACATAGCAACTTAAAACCGCGAAATTAGAAGCTTTACCGGACACTTTCGAAGGACAGGCGCGACAAAAATGCTTACATGAAGGCTACTGCCCAGATAGATGGAAGATTCAGAAACTGGTGCTGTTGTTGAAACCATGGAGGCCACCAGGGGCCCAGCATCTTATTGACCCATACTTAGCTGGATACCCTCTGGAAGTTTATGGAAAGGATCATCTCAACAGGCTGACGCAGTGCACGGCAAGTGATCATGGCCTTTCGAAGAGACAATTCTGATTCCAACAAGGGGTTCATAGTCCGCTGCGGATGCAATCCGGATAGTCATGCACAGGCCAGAGAAGGTCCCAAAGCAGAAAAGGAGAGGCAACCGGTTCAGCGCCGTATTGACGACATTTGACGTCAAAAAACATTTTTAAAAGCACCAGCTAGAGGCACCGCCGCAGCACTGCACAAACACGCGTTCTGCTCACCTGCACAGGATGATAAGCAGTTATCTCCAGAACAGAGTCCCTGGTATACGAAACAGAGTTGGGGCAGAAATCTACCAGGGTCGCGCCGGCGGCGCCACAAGGCTCGATTCTTGGCCCAACGCTCAAGAACGCGATGTACGATACGAGTATTAACGCTAAAGTTGCCTTGAAGCGAGTTGGAGATCTTCGGACTCGGGCAGATAATGCCGTCCCCACAATAACGAGCGGAGACTTTGGAAGAGGTCGAGATGCTGACGGCTGAGGCAATCTCCCTCTGACACCATTGAAAACATTAGAGACGAACCAGCCACCGCCGAAAGTCTCTCAAATAAAGACAACAACAAACAACAACCATTGAAGCGTGAATGACTGGAGCAAAACTTGTGCTGATTGAGCAAATCGCAGAAGCAGTTCAGCGGGCTGGATATCAACGCCAGCGGACAAGCAACTTTCGTCAAAGCGTGCAACGAAAGTACCCGGGCGTGATGGTTGGCAGAGCGCTTGAATTTCAACGGTAGCATCGCCGGACTACGCCCGTTGTGAAAAGGCGTCGAAATCGGCCGCCACGCGGTAGCGAGGACTCGTGCCGAACGTCTGTGAACCGAGAAGCAGCAAGAATTGACTTCGGGAGAGTGTATCAACTTCAATTCTGAGGTATGGCTGCGTGGCGACGCTAGTAGCCAACACCTACCGAACATTTCCGTCGGAGTTAGTATGTTATTGCTGGCATGATGCTCTATGTGCATCATCCTGCCCGCTGCGCACAAAAACCGTCAGAATTGGAATTACTCAGCGAACCAGATTGTGACTTTAATTGAGTCAAACCGGAAGCTAGCCGACTTAAGTTGCAAACGAGCGTGCAAGCCAGGCTGGCTCAGAACGAACTCGTTGACCAAGGGCAAGAACAGGGACAAAGTTCGGTGCAAGGAAGGTGGACCCACCGGCTCATTCCCAACCGTGTCAGCTTGGGTGAACAGGAAGCACGGAGAGGTGAAATTTACCTGACGCAGCCTCCTGTCCGGCGCATGGCTGCTTCCGGAAGTATCTCGCAACGGTTTGGTTCAACTTCTTCACCTTTTTTCCCAGAGTGCGCGAAACTGTAGAGACTCCAGAGCACGTCCGCCCGTGATGTACCCTACGCCTCGAAGAAGCGAACAGGGATAAGCGGCAGGTGACAGTCGACAATGTTGTCGATGAGATATGCCACAAAGAAGACACACGCAACGCCGTCGATAGGTTGAGGATAATACATGAACTGCAGAGGAAATGACGAAGGACCAACGAGCCACGCGAGAGTTAGTGCAAAAGCAACCACCGAGCTAACATACTACGGCAAAAATCCAAAAATATTGGAACGATGACGGCAAATCAACAGATACTCTGGCGTCAGAGAATGGAGGAGCGCATCGCCTTCGTTAAAAGTAGGCAGGCGATTGTAGATCCACCTGTGTCGAACCTAATTGGCCCAAGACGTCCGGCCTATAAACAGGAGACGGCTTTGTAAATTCCAGTGGAGGTAGCGCGAAGACACTCTCAACCAATGTGACACGGCAAGCAACAACTTGCCACGGCAATTCAGAGTCGGAATCCAAGAGCGATGCGTGGCGTTATTTCCAGACGTCATGCCAAATTCTGTGTCTGGGACCGTAACTTCAGTCCCGGAAAAGCTGAAAACAGAAACAGATGTTATACAAACTTTCAATCCAGGTGCGTTAGTGACAGTATCGCGGAAGTGATAACCGCGGAAGCCGCCAGTCGTCGTCGCCGGTGACTTCAATTCATGGGCGGTCGAGTCATCGCAACCCAAGCGGGCCGCAGTCAACTAGAGGCACTATCAAAGCTGAATGTAGGCCTCAGCTCAATGACGGTACCGCCAGCACCTATCGCACATGGAGGGTTGGGAGCCGATCATTGATGTCACTTTCTGCAGCCCGGCGCCTGTCAGAAAACATGACCTGTAGAGTGTGCGAGGAGTATGCTCACAGCGGATTGAACTTGGAGCACGGACGAGCGCACGGCAGCACTAACGATGGAGGTGGACGCAACTATGCCAAGGAATGAAAAACCGGGAAACGGTCGCCGACCAGCCTACTGGTGGAACACAACGATTGACGAGCCATGCCAGGAGACAAAAGCCAGAGAGCTTGCAACGACTCCAGTGAGGAACAGGAACAGACAGTGGCTTACAGAGTGGCAATGAACTTCCTCAAGAAACCACTCAAGCTCAGCAAGAAAGCCTGTTTTGAAGATTTTTGTCACAACGCCAACAATCCCTGGGGAGACGGCTACAAAGTTGCCATGAAAGGTCAAACAGTAACACCTGAAAGGTGCCCGGAGAAGATGAAGGCCATCATCGAAAGATCCCGCAGCACAAACCAACAATATTCACCACGAACTACGAAGAAGATGCTCAAGTAACCAACAGTTGTCGCAAAGTTGCATGTCACAGCAATCCTTCGTAGTGCAACGATATACTCTATCGATTGTCTCGTCCGGGATACCAGCATTCTTGTCCCCTGCCGACGGCATTTGAACCTAAAGTTCTCGCTGATTTCGAGGGGTTGCGGATTGAAGTAACCTCGAGTACATCGCCGATCGCTTGGTATGTCATCGTGCGCAGATTTTCTGGAGCCACTTTATCACTGGCAACTTCGAACGTCCGGTCCCACTCGCGCAGCAAGAAATTGCGACGCATATCATCAGTGATGATTCCGTAGATTGTAAACGCCGTCTCCAATCGCTCCACCCATCTGCTCCATCGAATTCTCTTCCGATCGAAAGCCCTCGAAATGGAAATTCGGTGGCGGAGCACCTTGTTCCGCCCGCGGTACCGGTTCTGATCCGGCATCCTCGTCGGTCCACCGTTGTAACTGCGTAATAGACGATCGGACGCGGAGCAAAAGTAAAGCGTACGGACACGCTTCTCGAACTCGTTTATTAATCACGCCGACTCATTTCAATTCAATACAATGCGCAAGGTAATTCGATGTGGTAGGTTATTCAATCCAATGACAAGGATCAAAGTGATCCGATTAGCGGTAGTTTAATACACTGATGGAAATCGTAACACTTCCCCGATAACTGGAAGCGACAAAAGATGGTGAATACACCATCGACCCTAAGCGTGAGATCAAGCACTTAGGCGTGATAGCTGACGATCGACTGAACTTTTAACAGCCACGTTTATTATGCCTGTCAGAAGGTAGCAAAAGCGAACATAGCGTTGACCAGGTTCATGCGCAATGTCAGTACTCCGGGTTGGTAGTTGGTTCCGGGTTGGTTCCTAGCAATAAAAACGTTTACAAAAAGTCATGTTTAAACAGCACATTCAGGTTCTTGAACATGAGGGTGGTGAGCGCCTACCTGGCATCATCATTTGCAGCGGTCTGCGTCATAACCGGAATGATGCCCTTTATACTATTGCTGGTGGAGGCTCAGGAGTGCCATTTGAACAGAGTCAGGAGTTCAAAGAAGAACACGGACTCACATCGCTTGATACCAGCTGGGTAGATACCAGCCTAGGCTTTCAAATAGGAGTCTACGTGGTTTATGAACAGGCCCTTATAAACCACGTAGACTCATATTTGAAAATCCAGACCTGCCCCTCCTTCCCCTCGTAAATTTTTCGCCATAATTTTTTTTTTGAAATTTTGTTTTGAGCTTAAACCTTGCAAAACGTCCCCTCCTCACAGAAAAGCTTACGTGGCTTATGAATAGCCTCTAAAAGTCGTCCACAGAATGTGGCGCGATGAAAATTCTTGAATGCGTTTAGCAGAGGCATAAAGGCTTGATAACGAAGCCCCCTGATTAAACCCGCTTGTCCGATAGAAAACTGATTAGATCCAAGTTATTTCCAATTGGACATATCGACGTCTTTTGCGACAACCGTCAAACTTGCTGCTTCCGTTCCGTTTTCGTCCATATTGCGTTTGGGCCTTAACGCACATTATACGGTTCTACAGTGGTTGAATGTAGAAATGGGTAATCGGTCTTGGGGAATGTCCAACACAGTTGAAAAACATTTGATTTTCTGCGTTATCAGGTTGCGCAGCTCAAGGAATGTTAGATTTGGCAGAAATCGATGGATTAAGCAGATAACGCCTAAATCTAGCTTTTGCATTAAAGATTGCAAGCATTGTTGTACGGCGCAGAAATATTGTACACAATTTCGTTGTTTACGCTCTTTTTCTTGAATTAAACGAGACAAATTTACGTGCCTGTTCATTCATTATTTTTACTGTGCTCAGCCGGGAAACTCTCCTTCAGTGTATGCTGCCGTTTGAGCTGAATAGCTCACCGTCGTTCGGTATCGGAAGAAATTCCGTGTGAGTATGTGTGTGTGAGTGTGAGAGCTTTATATGTGCAAACTAAGAGCATAGAAACCAAATGCTCAACAATGAGAAGAGCGCTGATGGCTCGTGAAGAAGTTGTAGTAATGTAGTTAAAAAGAGATGAAATTTTCACTGAAACTAGATAAGAGTGTAATGTTTACGTTGTTAAAATATCATCTGTCAAGCGGTCACGGCCAATTGAGATGGCATCAGAACAAGAGCAGAACAACACAAACATTTTGTGCGGCGTCGTGAAAATCCGACTCTGTGGATCGGAAAGCACCTGGGATCCATCATTTGATGGTGTCCCAGATGGTGAAGTCATTCTAGCAGACCTCAGACGACCGGCAATGGCAGACAGCTGATCCGGCGAAGGCAGCGAAGGTGAAAAGTTGCCGAATCTCTTGATACTCGATGGCGAAGAAGGTGAGGGTTCCATCTGTTTTGTCGAAAAACGATGAAACGTGCCACTCCAGGTACAAGGTAGAGAAGGCATCAAACAGAACGACATACAAAACACGATATCCGAGAGTGGCTCGACGAAACCGAGGTACGTCAGACGGACGATAGACTACATCAAGGCGGACACAAAGTCAGCATAGGAGTTTTACGGTGCCACATCAAGATTGGCTGTTTTGAGGGAGGTAGTGAAGAATAGCGAACACAACCGCCAAAAGTTCTTGGTTATGACGTTTGTGTGTGTCCATCAGGACGGGTTCCATTAATTGGTCAGATCTACGGAGGCGAGTGTCTCCAGAAGCGCCTGCTGCCTTGCGGTCTCATGGACGCGAGACGCTATTTTGATCGAATTAGGCATCCTGCCACTATATCGACTAATATCAATTGAGAAGTTTTGGGTGAAGAACACCTGAAGTGTTCGAAAACGAGCTGATTTTGAAGAAACTATAGGTAAAAGTATAAAAATGGAGTTGGCCCCACTATTGCCCAAACCTTATGAGTCGTGTCAAAAGAAAAGTGCAAAGTAGAAAGCTAACCATAATGTTGTAGTTTATCCTCTCCGAAAGCTTCGAAGAAAATCCTCTAAAAATAACCGGTGACGGACATTTTTGTTTAGGTTAATTTTTTAGCACAGTTCCTTTAGTCAAAACATTCCTTTCATGCACGGCCCTACGTCAGGTTTCCTTTTCTTGCCCCCATGCTCAGACTCATACTTTATCCCATATCGAGCGAGCGATTTTCCAACGCTTATCTAAGTCACTATAAAAGTTCAATTGGACTTTTTTCTAAAGTTAATAAGCAACTACTTAAGTTTTGTACTTACAAGACTATCTATCAAAACCATAACAGCAGATAATTCGTTGATTTTCTTTCAAAATGATAATATTGCAGTTGTTTTCATTCTACTACGTACTTTATTACAAAACAACATCCTACTAGCCATTGATCACTGTGCACACTGTGGGGTTTGGGATTTCCGGAAGGCGGACACCGGCATTAGCACGTGCGTTGATTGTGGTGATCCCACGTGGGTCCGACTGAAGGAAAAATAGTTGCCGCTCTGCTGCTGGACATAGAGTGGTGGTGGGGGCTCGGTTGGTGGAGGACTATCTTCCATCTGCTCCAAAGACTGCCGGTCCTGTGTCGGGTCCTGCAAAGAAGGCAGGTTTTCAAATACTGGTTCGACAAAGGATCCAATGGGAGCTACAATTGGAAGGTAATCGTCTTCGTCTTTCGGAGGGGAGGGAGGAGCGGGAGGATATTCAATGGGGGAGGTTTCTGGCGCGGAAGGTTCCACCTGCTCTCGGAGGGGTTCCGGAGTTGGTTCGAAGGGAGGAGTACTGTACAATTCACGCTTCCATGCATCCCACAGCTGTTGGTTAACAATTTGGTTGTAGATGGTAAGATCGATTGGATGTTGCGTAGGTACCTGTTCCTGTTGCTCCATCAGTCGATCAATAATAGGTTTAATGTGATCTCCAGGAATCGTTACCTTGTGATGGCTGTACTCTACGACCTGTCCAGATTCTTTGTGACCGTAATCGTCACCACCATCATCGCCACCGTTGCTGTATCCGTGGCTATGTCCAAGGGTGTGCCCGTGACTGAATCCGTGACTATGTCCATAATCATGTCCATAACTTCCGCCACTATGGCGGTGATTATTCCCTCCATGTCCGCAACTCTGACCATTACTGTGTCCATAACCTGCTCCACTATGGCCGTAGCTGCTCCCGCCATGCCCGTAGCTGTGACCACCACTGTGCCCATGTCCTCCGGCATGAGTGTAACTTTCACTGTATCCGTGTCCACCACCGTGTCCATAGCTAGGTGGCGGGGGTGGTGGGCCATAATTTGGGGGTGGAGGAGGAACGTACCTTGGTGGTGGAGGACCATAGTGTGGTGGAGGAGGTCCATAACCTGGAGGTGGATGAGCATAACTGGAGGTGGATGAGCATAACTTGGTGGTGGGGGCCATAGCTGTGCCCGTATCCGCCATGATGACCATGGCTGGGAGCTCAAAGTCCTTTTGATGCTCGGCTTTATCACCAGAGTAAATTGGGTACGACGGAACTTTTTCCTTTTGAGGTTTGCTATTTTCCTGAATGGGTAATTCCTCATCCTGGGATTCAGTGGCTTCTCGATAGCTTGGCACATAGCTCGGCAGTTTAGATGACGCTCCGCCGGGAACATGCGACGCGTCCTTCTGTCCGTGATAAATGTGGCAATTGTCGCAATGAATACCAGTGGGTCCAGAATGGCAACATTGCTGCGGCTTCTCTTCTTCGTATTCGTCATGTGCGTATTCGGGTTCTTTCTCGTATGCTGGTTCTGCGCATTTCTCTTCAGCCTTCGGTGCTTCGTATTTTTCTTCACCCTTTTTTTCGTAACATTTCTCTTCAGGCTTTTTTTCGGCACACTTTTCTTCCTTTTTCTCCTCATGATGATGGTGGTGATGGACACCGCCTTCTTGATTCTGGAAGTAGCAGCAATCCGGTAGTATCCCTTTCTGAAAAAGTGGCAGAAAATAAACACGTTAGTGATCCGTATTGCTGCAATCGAGACAATTTTTACTTACAATTTTAATGTGAATCTTTCGATGTTTCTTATGTTTCTTGTGCTTGTGCTTCTTGCACTTGTGTTTACAACATAAGAACTTCTTGGCTTCATGGTGGAGATCGCAGTGATCATGATGATGATGACAGGGGTCACACTCGTCATGATGATGCTCCTCGTGACACTCCATGCACTTGCCTCGAGCGGTTCTCACCCTCTCTCCATATTGCTGCTCTTCCGGAAATTCACAGTCCACATCTGATTCATCGCACACCTGCATCATTCCCATCGTACAATTGGCGTCTGTATAGCATAAATCACATTAGCCTTTACCCAACTTTGATCAGTGTAATTTTCCAAAAGGAAATACTTACATGCCGGATCATAACCTCTGGAATCACAACTACACTGACACACATCGTCCGCCAGGAACAACCCATTGCACCCACATTGGCCACACAACTGTTCGCACAAGTTCATCGGACTGAGGACATTATACATGTCCATCTGTGGGTAGTACAAGTAGCTTGACTCGTATCCTGTGGCCGCTGCGAATGCGGTCACCTGTAGCAGTGCCACCAGCAACCACACGCCGCGATCCTCATCGCTTTGGTTTTTTGAACACTCAATCTACAATCTACAATACTCACTATGGAACGCACTGGACTCACGTGGAACACTGCAACTAAATGATACGGTCTTTCCCGGGAGATGCGCTTTTATGCTCTCAAGTTGCCAAATACGTTGACGTTTCACAACGGGAGAACGACCTTCCCAACGTGATGATATAACGCGGAATGCAGCCACGGAATTTTGTTTGCCGGTTCAGCAGCAAACTGGGCGAAGGCTTTCTTAGTTGCATGTAAATTTAAGATGTTTGGTAAATAACATATGGCATAACATGAGCAGCGGCAATGATTTTTTTGGGGTTGCGTTCTGATGGAAATTCTGGTAGTTCAATTCAGCTGTAGAGGAAAATGACTAATGGGTTTGTAAGTATGGCGTACTTTCTACAGAAACGATTGAGGAAGAGTGGGACACCACTCTTGTTGGTTTCTGTTTACATGATGAATTATAATTATGTCACACGTAAATCGAGGATTCAACATTGCCTGCTGATGTATAAGGGCTGGAATTTAATGAATCATGTTTTTAGACAAAGCCGCAGTAATTTCTCCATAACGTTCAATTTATAGATTAGAGTATTATTTCGCAAATGCTGACCGTTAAACGAGGTAACTTTGACAAATTTTCTAAATTGTTCTTGAATTTTTCTCTCCGGGATGTTTGAATTTTATATTTCATATTATTAAAAACATATGGAATTGTTCTGATAAAAACGTAAAAACTTGATGAATTGACATGTCCGAGATTTCTAAATTGGTTTTAAAAATTGGCTCTCCGTTGCTTAGATTTTTACCCTTGTTACATGAAGGGTATTGTGGTATCTAACCTACTGTTGATCCGAAGCCCACAGTGACAATTCGTATATCATTCGGCTCAGCTCGACGATAACGCATAATGTGTGTGTTCGTATGTGACTATGCCTGTTGCACTACATAGTAATGTGTGTTTTTCAGCAAACAACGGACCGATTTGCGTGAAACAAACGCCAAATGGATTATATTCAACTAAAAGTAAAGCCTGTCCACGTTAATTTTTGGACATCAAAATGCAAAAATGTTGACACATAATTTAACAAAACCGATTGTTAATTTCACAGCAATAGAGTTATGCCTCAAGGGGGGATATACAGTTAGAATGACCGAAAAATTCTATTTTTTTTTATTGTTTAAAAAGTTAGTAAATTTTCCCGTAGAATACGCTCCTGAAACCCTTTTTTCGAAATTCGAACTTCAAGTGTTTCTTTTCATCGTTTTCGATGGTATAAAGAGACACTTGACCGAGAAGACTTATTTTCAACGCGCTTTTCTCAAAACAGCATTTTCGGAGTTTATGCCGGTGATAACTCGAAAACTAATTATTCGATTAAGCTGAAACCTATAGGAGATCTTTATCATAGTACTAGCTGAACCCGGTGCGTACGCTGCTACGTTTGCAACTAAATGAAGGAAAATTTAATGTAACTGGCACTTGGTTGTTGTTTTCGGAATGAGTTTTTTTTTCTTGAATAAGCAGGGGTTCAAACTACTATCAAAACATGCTTCTTACCCGAGAAATACACGTTTTGAGTTTAAGTATCCTGTATAATACTCATTTTTGGTAGAAATTTGTGTTTCATTTGTATGGGAGCCCTCCCTTCCAGATAGAGTGGATTCTCAAACCACCATACAATGATTGCCTTCAAAACCCCCCAAACATGACAAATTTGGTTCCATTTGCTTGATTAGTTCTCGAACCATAACACGGGGCTCTTCGATTATAATAAAAATTTGAGTTTCATTTGTTTTAACTCCCCGCATTTCAAAAAGGAGAGGGGTCTTGAACCACCATAGAAACATTCTTGCCTTCAAAACCCCCCACATGCCAAATTTGATTCGATTTGCTTGATTAGTTCTCGAGTTATTGAGAAAATTGTGTTTCACCTGTATATAAGCCATCCTTTCAGAGAAGGTAAGGGCTCGAGTCAACTTAGAAATATTTCTTGCCTTCGAAAACCTCTACATGCCAAATTTGGTTCCATTTGCTTGATTTGTTCTCGAGTTATGCTGAAATTCGTGTTTTATTTGTATAAGAGACCCCTCTTTCAGTGAGCGGAGGAGTTTCAAACCACAATGGAAACATTTCTTGCCTTCAAAAACCTCTACCTGCCAAATTTGGCTCCATTTACATGTTTAGCTCTCGAGTTATGTAGAAGCTTTTGTTTCATTTGTATGGGAGCACCGCCCCCCAACCTAACACACAGAGAGAGAGAGAGAGGAGGGGTCTCGAACTATCTTCGAAAAAATTATTGCCTTTAAAATCCCCTCATGCCCAATTTGGTTCCATTTGCTTTATTAGATCTAGAGTTATGAAGAAATTACAGTTTCATTTGTTTGCCAGGACCCCTTCTAGTAGAGGGAAGGGGTCTCAAGCCACCATAAAAATATTTTTTTCCTCCAGAAAACCCCACATGCCAAATTTGGTTCCATTTGCTTGATTAGTTCTTGAGATATGCAGAAACTTCTGTTTCATCTGTACGAGAGCCTCCCTTTCTAGAGAGGGGAGGGGTCCTTGACTACCATAGAAACATTGCTTGCCTCCAAAAACGTCCGCATGCTAAATTTGGGTTCCTTTGCTTGATCAGTTCTCGAGTTATGCAGAAATTTTTGCTTCACTTGTATGGAAGACCTCCTTTCCAGAGATAGGAGGGGTTTCAAACCATCATAAGAACCTTCCGGTGTCCAAGACGAATCCAATAAAGCAAAAACCTTGCCAAACGGTCCTTCCGCTAGCTAGTTAAATCGTGACAAAGGAAACGCCAACTCATTTTTATTTACATATAAAATGATTGAGATAGGCAAAATTTTGCCCAAATTCAATTCCTTATAACTTTTTGAAAAATTGTTAAATTTGAACAAAACCGAAAGCATTCGACGGCAAATTCAGAAACATGTATGGTCACGAATACTGGCTACCGGACACCGGAGATGTTCCGGATTATTGGAGGGCATGTCAAAAAGACATTTTTTCTGCTGCTCGTATTTTTGTGTGGTGTGAAGTTACATCGATGACTTCTATTTTCCTAGTAACTAGAACTTATTGAATATTGAATGCTGGTGGTTGCACTAAGATCCGTTGAAAAACTTCCGAAATATGGCCATTTCCGTAAAACTGGTTCCGGATACTATGGTCAATCATGTATATCCTTCCAATCATGCATATATCACCAAAACATCAAGATTTTTCATGGAGGTGCTTCAGGGAGCATATTCAGGACGATCAGTTGCCCTGAACACTCTGTAGTAGGTTCCAGGTGCCCCGGGGGAAGTGGCCAATTTGGAAAATGTCCGGAACCATATCAATATGGGTATCAAACTTCAAGATTTTTCGAGGTGATACTTCTAAATGGCCATCATCAATGGTGCCTTGTTCAATTTCCATTAGTGTCCCCTCCGCCTCGTAGCATATTGTCACAAATCCACTAGACCCACCTCTCCCCTATAATACTACGTCTTTGATGAACGACCTCTAATAAGCTCATAAATAACCTTATGAATTTTATTTAGGTGTGTATGTAATCAGTAATCATCTTAAAAAACCAATACATTGATGAAATTTCATTTTTGTATTTTTGTTGCTTCATTTTGCCTTATGATATTGGTTATAGAATTTGCATGAGTGTGAGTGCGCTTTCTATTTAGTGGTCACGGTTAGAACTATGGATTGTTTTGTCTGCTTTTTTTGTTCTCATGGGATGGTGTGCAGAAGCTTTGTTGTTGTATAACAAGTCGTCTTCTTGTTGTTCGGTTCGTAATGTCGTCCGTGTTATCCAAGTTCCAACGTGGCGTTTCAGGTGCATCGATTACGGAAACCAGCAAATTGGTGGGAATATCTCCCGCAACAGTTTGCAGAATCATACCAATACAAATAGGGAAAAACATCATCAGGAAAAAGCGTAGGACGAAAACGGAAGCTGGATGACCGACAACAACGGTCATTGCGGCGGATCGTCAAATCAGAACGTCGGATTTCTGCTGTAAAAGCAACTGCTGCTTTGAATGACTCTATGGAAGATTCAGTTTCTACTTGGACCGTTCGTAGAGAACTGCATAAAATGAACCTGCATGGCCACGCTGCTATTGCCAAACCGCTGATAATGCCGAAGAATGCGATCGCAAGAAAGCTATGGTGCAAAGCCCACAAAGACTGGACAGCGCATCAATGGCAGTAGGTCGTGTGGTCTGATGAATCATCGTTCACACTTCTTCCAACAACTGGACGAGTATACGTTCGGCGCTCACCGGAAGAGGCTTATAATAAAGAGTGTCTTCTTCCTACCGTCAAGCATGGCGGTGGCTCAGTAATGGTGTGGGGTGCTATATCTTGGCATGGACTTAGTCCTATTATGGCACTTGAGGGAAAAGTGAAGGATGCCGATTATATAATTATTTTGCAAGACAAGGTATTTGTTCATATGATGACAAATCCTGAATATAACATCTTATTTTTTATTTGATGGTTAGGTGCTGCCGATGATGGAACCGTTCTTACCTGGAGGGGATGGAACCTTTCAGGATTTTAACGCTCCGATTCACCGATTCACGAAATCCTGTATTTTGAGCAAATTTATTGAAATAGTTTTAAATTATGCTATCAATTTGAAATCAAATCCCCACGCCAATATCTGAACATATTTCATTTAATAAAAAGTAAAATTTCTTGTTCAAATATACTGGTAATATTTAAAGTTTCTCCTTCATTCAGTAACGCTCGTCAAACATTTTATGTTTAAAAATATAGCATATATTAACAAAACTAATCAATGGTGATACTGAATTTGTTATGTGATAACAGAGGAAATCAATAAGATATTTGGAATATCAGAACTTGTTACTTTTATGATACTAGCTTGTTATTTTCCTTTGCTAGGGAAGAAAGGCAGGGTAATAAAACATCAATGAAAAAATAGCAATAAAAATATGTGAAATCACACTTCAACTCTTCCACAAAATCGCCATAAAAAATCAAAACATAAAAAAAAAATAGATAAAAGAATTTGTTTGGCTACAATTGGAAAGATTTGAAAAATTCGAAGACTTTTGCCGCATTTATAGCGCTAGAACTTATTATTATCACGGAAAACTATAAACTTATTATTGCGTTTATACTAATTTCCAGTGCCTTTATTGAAAGTTTTACCGGTCACTTTTGAATTATTGAAAGTAAATTATCAATTTTTATTGCTATTTTAAGTTTGTCTAGTACGAATTGTTATTTTTTCGTTGGTACAGTGTTTAGTAATTTAGTCGCAATTTTGTGAATTGTCAATGCTTAATATGCATTCATTAGTGCTAGTATATATTTTAGTTGGGAAGAAACCAGCATAAGGAAACCACCGCCGATTGTTCATCGTTCAATAGTACTAAACGAAAAAAGACTTCAAAACTAATCAGAATATGTTCCGATAGTTCTGTAAAACGGTGCAGCAAATGGAACAAAAGCTTGAAACTGCCGGAAGACGTCATTGAAAAACAAAGTGATACGAAGACTAGCTGTACTTCGGGCTCGTTCGACTGTTTGATATTCCTCTCAAAAGTTTCCGAGTTCCACGAATCAAAAAGTGAGAGTTTATTCCAATCATTTCCTCTAGATTTTTGTTGGTGCTGGGCGAATACCAAGGTGAGCGATTAGTATTAGACAGTATTGAATTCCACGGCTGCAGATAATTTCCTTTTACGGTAGAATCTCCCATAGGCGTAAATATGATGTTGAGCTAGAAAAGGGTACGGCACTGCTAAATTTGCAAGGCATAAACCATCGGTAGTGTTTTGAGGAAATCTTTTCACGTATATTCGGCAGACGGACAACACCAACATCAGGTTTTTATTTATCAATGGTGCGATTATTTATATCATCTTATATCCAATAATTCAATTTTTCTTTACACTCGCAACTGCGACCCCAGTTCCACTATGTGTTGAAGATGGCTTGCATTGATACTTCATTGTCAATACCTCTTCCAGCACCACCGTCAGCTCAACTTCTAACTGTGTCCAATGTTGTGTGTTCTCACATCAATGAACGCTCAATACCTGTTTTCGAGAGAGACAACTCACAGTGTTCATTTTCTTATCAGCATTGCAGCACGAGATGAAACGCGCCGGTTTGAACGATATGGTGATTTAACTCAACGCGAGAATAGGAAAAACCAGAGAATAAGTCTAGGGTTTTTTTTTCATTAGGGCGTATCTACAATTGAGAGATTCTCTCCGGGCTCGCTCTCTTTCATTCATTACAGCGCCATTATAAAACTTACGAGGTATTCTTTAGTACCGATCGAAACACAACAGTGCTGGCTAGCATACTCTACAAATAGTAGAATGAAAAACGTAATGGTGATTGGTTTATGAATGAAAGAGAGCGAGCCCGGAGAGAATCTCTCAATTGTAGATTCGCCCTAATGAAAAAAAACCCTAGAAGTTCATAAGAATCAGCTCGATCTCTCTCGGACCTTGAGCACAGTCGTAATAACTCATGCCACATTTATCTCGCAGTCTGAGCATTATTTTGTTGAACAACACATTTTTTGCTCATTCAGTTAATCGCTAGCAGTTGTCTGGTTCGGATATTCAATTTCGCCGCTTGTATGATACAATGGCAAAACGAGAGAACAAGGAACTGATTTCCGTTGCAATGCTAATCCTGACGCGTCACGTTGGGAAAGCGGATAGTGTTATGAAGACTATGATGAGTGAGCGTGTAAAATAAACAGAATAAAATAAACAGAATTATCGATTTAAAATCAATTTCGCATCGCATCTTGGTCGTCATGCGTTCGCCATTGATGCGCAGTGTATGAATCAGAATGAAAACATAAGTACTGGAATCATAATATATATGGAACTATTAAAGAAATGGTTTAAGTGGAAAGTTATACTCAGCACAACACGCACTTTAATTAAAAAGATGGAATTTGACTTTAAAAAACAAATTCTTGGTTTATTTATCTTTGCATCGTACCGTTAGATTTCAAATCGCGCATAGCATGAGAAAAGAGCTTATCTTTATTCGTCGCGTCTTTTCATCGTCTTTCTCTGTAGTATACTACGCCAAAATAAACACATCTGACTCTGCTTGCAGCTTTCAATAACTTATTCAAAGGGAAATATTTTAATAGCTGCGTTATTAACGGAAAGTTGATGAACAAAATCGGTCAAGAAGGATAGGTCCTTTGCTTGTGGTACGCGAGAAATCGCTGGCTGCTAAGATATTGTTGAAAATCTAAAACAGTTTCTTAACCGCAATTACGACATTCCATTTTTTCCGACACATTGAAACCACTGCAGCAGTCAGCTGTTGGTATGAAAAGTGTTTTTGTTTGGAGCGTAAAAGTGTATTTGTTTTGTGTTCGGTCAGAAAGAATGTAAACATTCAGGGAATACGTTCATACTGACATTGTTTTGTAGTTATTGTACTTAACTTACTTAACTGTACTTAATTTCATATGAAAAACATTGATAAATGTCAAGGTTTCTATCGATGTACCGGAAATGAGCGCCTATGCTGAAGTTCTGCTCTACTCTACGATTTCCGTACTCGTAATCGAGTTAAAATTTATTATATTGCAGGTCTTTTTTTTTTTTCAATAAATGGGTTTATAAATCAGCTATGCGCAATTTGATACAATTTGGTAATAAATAAATAAAAACTTTGAACCGTATCTCGAGACTGATTTCCTAGAAATAATATAATGAATATTATAATGATAAATGATGTAGTGAGTGAATATAAGAATAATAATAACAATTCCATTTGTAAACCTGAAGGTTTAGACAAAGTAGATACGAGTAAAAAATATGATTTAAAATTATTTTACAAAACTTGGGATATCCATGAATGATCTAAAATTATATAGCATAAAATAAATAGTAAACTTAAAATTTCGAAGTGCTATTCCGTTTCCTTGAGTCACAAGATCTTTTTGAAGAGAGTCTCATAGGTTCTATAGTGATTTTAATTGAATTCAAATGCAATTATATCACGTACTTTAATATCATAAAAGAACATAATAAACTGACGTTATGATGTCTAATAATAATAACAGCAAGCCAGTAAACTATAGTAGTATATATATTCGTAACTTAGCTGGTCTAGACCAGTGGAAGCTTCCACCCATTGAAAGACTTCCGCTGTTGCAGCTTCTATAGGATTGAGATTTACTTAGATTAGAATTTGCTTTCACGTATATAGACAAATGACATAATAAGCGTAGGTACAATGTATATCTGACATCCACTGCTTTGTTACTGAAATTGAAAATTATTACTTTTTAAAAAACCTAATAGTCTTGAAAAAATTAAAAACAGCTAACAGTGAGGCTAAATAAATTTTATATGAGTATGAATAATGTCAAAAATGGAAACGTAATGAAACTACAAAAAATACTAATAAAATTTCCGATAACTCTTGTTGATAATTCTTCTTTGTCTGTGAAATATGAAATGAACGATTATAAATTTTCCATTTACCCTTATTTATTTAATTGTAAATACTTGAGCAGAATAAAAAAGCAGTCGTGAAAACATCTTATTGTATAGAGCAAAAATCTCATAAATCAATAAAGAATACCGAACGAATGCGATAATTTGCAAAGGAGCACCCCTTATATATCGTTCACTGCAACATACGTTCATTGCTACATTGAAATCTTCATTGCAACATTGAAATGTAAATCACTGAAATACTGTGCATGTAGTAAATTTGCGTTACTTTCAATAGTTTACAATTGTAGAAAGATAATTTTTGATAATTGACTTGATATGCGGGGAAATTTGCAACCGATTGATTTAAACATCTTGAAAATCTATCAAACAATAATTAAGTTATTAGCGTTAAATTTGTAACCATATTTCGTATCGGACGTAATTTTAGGATTTTCAATTGACACCCTACCCTTGCCGTAAGACGTAGTCTCATAAAAAAAATCGTTAACTCTCTCGTAGTGAGCCACTCATCACACCTAAAGAATATATTCAATAGGATTACAAAAATGAAGTATCGATCGAATATACTTTGTACGGAAGGTGGTCCAGCATCTAGTAATTGTCTACTTCGCTTCATGAATATGATGCAAAAGATAAGTTAAATGTAAGTGAAATAGAAGAGGAGACTGATAATTTTATACTTATTTGACATGTTACATGATTCACATATTAAAAATTCACTAAATTGTGTACGTTATTAAGATAATTCTAGATAGGTTTAGAGAAAATTAAGCCTTTAATTAAATTTAAAATTGCATAAAATACGTGCTTTGTATGTTGGTCACTTTATCATTTCAAAGATTTACAGGAACATCTAGTGCCTATAAAAGTATACCATAGAATATCACTTTTTCAAAAACTTTGGACATTTTTTGTATTATCTACAGCCCAAAACTCGCTAGAAAACACAGCACATCTAGATCTCGTAAACATCGATAGTTAAGGAACTGCAGATTCTTTATAACAATGCTAAGATGTAACTCATATAGTGGCTTACACTACGCTCTGTTTGCTGACATTTAAATAAGTATTGGATGCCAGATGCAAACAAATGTCTTGTCTACGCACGTGCTTCATCAGCCAGCTCGAAAATTAAACCGTTCTCGCGAATCTCGATGGCCGGATGCACACTAATTTCGTCTTTATAAATTACACCAGAAATGCATCTCAAAAGCGACACAAGCTAACGCCAAGATATAAATAATGCAAAACCAATATCACTATCAAAATCAACAACAAGCTTTACTAACTAAGCATGAAGCAAATGATGTGATAAAAAAATCCCAACCTCTCTATTGGTTGCACGCCGCAGATATCTACCTACTAGACGCAAGCGAATTACCGTAACATCATGCTCAACCAGCATTATTCACTCAATGAGCAAACCCGTCAGCTGCTCAAGCGGTACTCACTCACCATGCGAGTTGGTTCATCGCCAATCAAAAATAGTTCGCATCATAGAATGAAGAGAAAAAGCGCAATGGCAAAAATACACACGTTCACTCTCCTGCGGAAACGATGGAGGGATGATGAACAGCAGCAATATTTGTTTGCTCTCCTCTCGCGAGCAGAGAACTATCGGCTGTAAATCGTGAGATTGCTCATGATTCAACAACACTGACTTTGTCTCAATTTGTTTCTGTTTCAGAGCAGCCAAATAAAATATATTATGATCCCATGGAATGTTTTAAGTACTTTAACAATAAAATATTTTATACAGCCAATCAGATGCTAAAAAAAATTCATCAGAGGAATAAATCTAATACCAAATGTAGTGTAGTCAACCAAGCACAGGGTGTGTGTTCCTTGACTCAGCCTAATATGCCACGATCGATTATTTTTTTAATTATAACTCATAAAGTATTTGAGTTGGAAGCGATGTTCAACTAGTTGTATCCTTGCTTAGATAAGCTTAAAAAGCACTTTGGTAGTATGAATCACGGAAACTTACAGAACTCATTTTATAAAATCGGAAACTTTAGAGGTATATGGATGTAGTGTCGGTCTATTAGCACCAAATGGGGTCTATTTGTGGATACAACTTCATCACATTCGATACATTTATTGTTAAACACACGATTCGAACGGCTTTTCTTCTGATTTTCTGATATCAGGCAGTACCAGCTGTATTCGCATCATCTCACACCAAATTTTACAAAATACAATAAAATAATTCTACTTTGAAATATGGGGTCTACGGGTTTCTTGTTAAATCATTGTTATTTTACCTTTGTGAACAGATTATTTATAGCGAGTGACTGTTTTCTATACACTTTGGCAGAAATACTCGGTTTAAAGGTTCAATTAAACTAACGAACTGTTATAGGTATTCCACTAAACATCTCAAACTTTCTTGGGTTCAATTTAGCCAAATTTAGATCATTCGAAGATCGTGTATATAATCTGTTCAGTTTAACCATTAAAGTCAAAGAAATCGTTAATTACGCGAAAAAAACAAGCTATAAATTGATTGAAAATGCATCTATTAATTAGAAATAAATCGGTAATTCTGGTAGCAACATGATTTTGTTCATCACCGAATTAATGACATATCTGGTACATAACACTTGCATTTAAAAAAATGGACAAAATTTGCCGATTTTTCATGGGTTTATCTTCACCTGCACTGACGAAACTACCCATGCAGCATCAATCATGGTAACCTATGAGTCAGCAGACAAAATTTGACAGCTCTATCAGTCGAACTCTAACCGTGATGGCAAAAACAGCACAGTAACTCCGTTCAGAAGTACGCCGG
The DNA here is from genome assembly GCA_034211315.2 of Aedes japonicus. Lineage (NCBI taxonomy): Eukaryota > Metazoa > Arthropoda > Insecta > Diptera > Culicidae > Aedes > Aedes japonicus. The sequence continues at coordinate 11,755 of JASCZW010011027.1, read as the reverse complement.
ATACGCTCGTTTAAGCATCTCCAACATTTTGGCACTATTAGACAACAATCAGAGCATCGAAAGATAGCCCGGTACCGGACGGCCGACAACCCTGAACGACAAGATGCTCCAAAGGATGCTGAAGAGGAAGACCGAGGGAAAAGTGGCTACATCGCTGCTTGCGTCGGTTCAACCGGCCAAATAGTGAAAAACTATCTGTCGAACATGAACATACATGTCAAGAAGCGGAAGCCGCGTCCACTGGTTTCGGAGCTGCAGGCAATGACGCAGCGGCATCGGCTGAATAAGATGGTCAACTCGATTTTCCCGTAGAATCGCGACGTGGCGGTGGTGTTGGACGACAAGACCTATCTCACCCTGGTTGGCAGCGACTGGCAGGGCACTTCGTATTTTACTTCCTCCACGAAGGAAGTGAGCTCCGAGGTGAAGTTCAATTCACACACCAAGTTCCCCAAAAAGGTGCTGCTTTCGCTGACAATCAGCGAGAAGGGGATGACTAGCCGTGAGCGGGGAAATTTATAGTGCGAAATGCTTGCCGTAAGTTGCGTCGTTCATCAATAAATACCATAAGCGTGAAGACGCGGTGTTCTGGCCGGATTTGGCGTCGGCCCACTACTCGAAGCGATCGTTGGAGGAGATGGAGCGGCTATCGATGTGGTACCCAAGTCGGCGAACCTGCCCAACGTCCCACAGCCGCGTTCCATCGAAAATTTCTGGGCCAACCCGAAGCGTAAGATCTACTCCAACAATTTTGTCGTGAAAACTGAGGAGGAATTGATAAAAAAAACAAAGAAAGAACTTAACACCATGTCTCTCGTTTACTGCGGCAAGGCCGCTCGCAAGGGTGTAGATTTTAATGGTAAGTAAACTTAAATAATTACCTTCCATGGGAAATTTATCAAAAGAAATTATCTATCTTAGCTTTTTTTTATCACGATCCGAAAAAAGTTCATATTTTTTAATGCAAACGCTAGGCTGAACCAAGGAGCTAAGCTAACATAAGATCTTGGTTCCCTATGTTAACATTTTTTTTTTTTGAGAAGTCCGTGCAATATCGTAGTTGCTACTCCTTTACTGATCAAAACTAGTGTAATTGCACAGAGAACCACATAGATGGAGCTTGGGGGTAGCTTTTACATCTTCAATGTACAAGTTCACTAATTCTATTTATAGATCAGTACCGGCGCAGGCCTCGTCCTCACGGTCTTTGGGGAGTGGGAAGAAGGATGATTAGTCTGACAATGGTTTTTATTAGAGACCGTGAGCACCACTGCATCTCTACAATTGCCAAGGGAAGGATAGTTGTGTTAGTGAGGCAGGTTATTTTTAGATCATGGATGCACCGTGATAAGTGAAGCGATCAATAAGAGAGCGCAGTAGACTGCTTTTGACGTAGACTACGTCTTACGGCAAGGGTAGGGTGTCAAATGAAAATCTAAAATTTTGCGACCGTCACGAAAAACCGTACGTTTTGTACGCGAATAACTCAAATAATCCACGATAGATGTACATGATTTCTTCATCAATCGGTCGGAAATTTTACCGCGCTCCAATTCAATTGTCAAACATTTTTCTCAATCAATAGTAAACTATTGAAAATAACGCAAATATAAGGTGATGTCTTATAATGTCATTTTGCAGAGTAAATTTACCAAATTTCCTATCACAGATTTCAAATCGAAGCAAGGAACGTCTTGCATCATCTTCTTCTTCTTTGTGTTAGAGAGGGACTTTAACCAATCATGTCATTCGACTTTCCATGTACGTCTCGCACGCAGCTGAGAACGGCATAAAAGCACACTTAGGAAAAATTTTGCTTCAGTCGTTTGGCAGCATTGAAGCTGTGCGGAGGGAGCGCTGGTAGCTGGTCGCAGTGAGCTAGACGCAGGGAGCTGGTCGCAGAGAGCTGGTCGCAGGAAGCTGGTCGCAGAGAGCAGGTCGCAGGGAGCTGGTCGCAGGGAGCTGCTTCAAGGCTCCACCAAACCGCAGCGTTCTCGAAGTTGCGGCGAAACAATCGCCACGAAGAGGTAAGATGGCGGCTTGCACAAATTCGACGCGATTGTGCGCCCTCTTAATCCGCCATTTTGCTTCATCGCGACGATCTCTGTTTGGGAGAGGCTTGCTACTTTCCACCACCAGCTGCCTCTGCACCAGCTCCGCTGCCGTACTAATGAAGGCTCCACCAAACTGCAGCAATTTTTAGCCACCGCGGCAGCCAAGTCGCGGTGGAAAAATCGCCGCTGTGAGATTACATGGCGGCTTATCGGAGCGCACAAACCAACGCGATGCGTATTTTAATCGCGTTGGTTTGTGCGCTCCATAAGCCGCCATGTAATCTCACAGCGGCGATTTTTCCACCGCGATGGCTGCCGCGGTGGCTAAAATTGCTGCAGTTTGGTGGAGCCTTCATTTGTACGGCAGCGGAGCTGGTGCAGAGGCAGCTGGTGGTGGAAAGTAGCAAGGCTCTCAAACAGCGATCATCGCGATGAGGTAAAATGGCGGATTATGAGGGCGGTACAATCGCGTCGGTTTTGTGCAAGCCGCCATCTTACCTCATCGTGGCGATTGTTTCGTCGCGACTTCGAAAACTCTGCTGTTTGGGGAAAGCGTCCTTGGGGGCGAGTAGCAGTCAGCAGAAGGTGGAAATAATCTGTCCTTTTAAGGACAATTAATTCAAAAAGTTGATTATTCAAGAATGAACTAATCTTGAATTAAGTTCGGTGCCGTCGGTAAAAATTTTACCCAGCTGGTTGGCGCTATCCATTAATTGATAATCTGTCCTTTTGAGGACAACCAATTAAATCAAAGAGTTGTTTAAAAGAATCAAACTTTTATTTCGTTTGGTTTGTGCGCCTAATATAGTGCCAATTCGCAACTGCAAAAACGCCTGCATGGAGGGCGAGCTGTCAGGAAAATTTTGGCTGGTTGGCGCAACCCGCGATGAATCAATAAATGCTACCAGATACAAATCCATCTTTGCTACTGTCAATTTAAAATTCTCAGCTTGAGAGTTTGTTTGATTGGGATTTTCGTTTCAAATTGTCGATTGGCAGCCAGTGGTATTAGCAAAACTTGTTTTTCCTTCGTCGCATAACTACGTCTTACGGCAAGGGTAGGGTGTCAAATGAAAATCTAAAATTTTGCGACCGTCACGAAAAACCGTACGTTTTGTACGCGAATAACTCAAATAATCCACGATAGATTTACATGATTTCTTCATCAATCGGTCGGAAATTTTACCGCGCTCCAATTCAATTGTCAAACATTTTTCTCAATCAATAGTAAACTATTGAAAATAACGCAAATATAAGGTGATGTCTTATAATGTCATTTTGCAGAGTAAATTTACCAAATTTCCTATCACAGATTTCAAATCGAAGCAAGGAACGTCTTGCATCATCTTCTTCTTCTTTGTGTTAGAGAGGGACTTTAACCAATCATGTCATTCGACTTTCCATGTACGTCTCGCACGCAGCTGAGAACGGCATAAAAAGCACACTTAGGAAAAATTTTGCTTCAATTCCAGTTTTACCAAGCGACACGATCGGTCGTGTTTTTCGCACCCTCGCAGTAAAAGTTTTTTCTCCCGTTTTTCCCCCTCGCCCGCTTTCTCGCGATTGCGTGTTCGGTTCGCGACCTATCGCCTGCGCTTGCTCATCTTCTGGTGGTGGCAAAGCAGAAAAAAGTGTTGCAAAGTTCGGAAACATTTCCCGCTCGACCTATTGCCGTGGCAATGGGTCGAAAAAATCGACCAACGGTGACATCTGCTCCCGAATCTTTACCGCAGCCGGGCAGCTCCAAGCGGCTGCGCCATGATGACGCTGATCCAGTGGATCCGAACGCTCGTCTACTAGCGAGCAATCAATTCGCCGTGCTTCCGGTACAGGAGGTGCCAAAGAAGGTGAAAGTTCCCCCGCTTTTCACCACATCCAAGGACATTACTGCTCTCAGGACCGAGCTTGCAGCTATCCGAATCCATCCGCTGTACAAGCTGTGCAGTAATGGCATTAAAGTAATGTGCTCGTCGGAGGCTGACTACCGTGCTGTCGGTGCTCACCTAGTCGCCAAGCAGCATGAATTCTACACGCACGATGTACCCGGAAGCAAGCCTATGAAGGTGATCCTGCGTGGTCTTCCGGAACTCACTCCGGAATCAATCTTTGCGGAGCTGCAAGCGGCGGCACTAAAGCCTCAGAAGGTGTTTCCCATCAGGCGCCAGCAACACGGAAACTACCGGGACCAACTTTATCTGGTCCATCTCGAGAAGGGATCCGTCACGATGGCGGAACTGTTGAAAACACGGGCCCTTTTCAACGTAATCGTCGAGTGGGACCGGTATCGTCCAAGACAAAACGACGTGACGCAGTGTGGCAACCGCCTTGCTTTCGGCCACGGAACTCGAAACTGCCACATGAAACCAAGATGTGGCAAGTGCGCCGAAGCACACGCCACCAAGGATTGTGCCCCGATGGACGAAGGTGCCCCAATGAAGTGCGCCAACTGCGGCGCAAATCATGAGAGCAGCAATCGGACCTGCCCAAAACGTGCGGAGTTTTTGGCTATCCGAAAGAAGGCATCCACCAAGACTCGGCCAGGACAACGCCGTCCACCTCCTCCGATGAACGAGGAGAATTTCCCGACGCTCCGGTACCAGGTGCCAAACCTACCGCCGATCCCATTAAATCACCGCCAAGCAAACCGCCCGTCAGCTTCCGTTCATCATCGTTTCGCCGCAGCCGCTGCCGCCCCCAACCCGACTCCTCCTCCAGGATGGGGCAATCCGAATCGCAATACCTCCACGCAATCACCCGTCGATGGTCAGCTCTACGACTCGGAGCAAATGGTTGAGTTCGTGCAAGAGCTCTATCGCCAACTACGTTCCTGCCGCTCCAAGGAGGAACAGCTCAAAGCCGCCACATCCGTGACGATGACGTTCATCTTTAAGTATGGACCGTAAACGCACCATCAACATTCTTAATTGGAATGCTTGTTCCATCCGGAACAAAACCGTGGAGCTCGGTGACTTCCTTAACAGGAAGGCCATCGACATTGCCATCGTCACCGAGACGCATCTCAAACCGGAAATCAGCATCTTTATCCCAGGATACCGGATTGTGCGACTTGATCGTAGCGGCTCTAGTGGAGGAGGAGTTGCGATCGCCCTGCGTAACAACATCAACTGTCATCTGCTTCCGAGCTTTCAGCTGCAGTCTATCGAAGCCATCGGAGTCGAAGTCGAAACTGCTGTCGGCCCCTATCACTATCATCGCGGCCTATTGTCCCAAGCAAGCCAGTACAACCAACGGAACTACAACGGCCCTGCGAAACGACATCCGTAAGCTTACTCGGAGGCAGGGCAGTTCATCATCGCCGGCGACCTAAATGCGAAACACGAAGCCTGGGAGAACACCCGGCGGAATCGGAACGGAATTATTCTACAGGAAGACCTGCAAGAGGGACATTACACCGTCCTGGGCCCGGATACTCCCACCCGGTTGAGCCGATCCGGGGTCCATTCGACAATCGACATCTTCCTCACCAACATGGGGAACAACATCGCCCAGCCGATCGTACACCAGGAGCTCAGCTCGGACCACTATCCGGTGGTGGCCGAAGTTGGCTCCTCGGTCAACCGGCATCGTATCACCAGACGGAACTACCATCGCGCCAGTTGGGAAAGGTTCCGACAACATGTTGACGACAACATCGATTTCGACATGCGCCTTGATTCGGTTGATGACATCGAACGACAGCTGCAGAGCATCGAGCAAGCGATCTCCCAGGCCCGGGAGCAACATGTACCGGTGATAGATCAGGTGAGTGACTCTGTACCCATTGATAGACCCACTAAAGATTTAATACAATTGCGAAACGCCATTCGAAGGCAATATCAGCGAACTGGTTTGCCAACGCTCAAACGTCACTGTAATCGAGTGACCAAAATTATTAAGGCCAGAATGGTGGACCTTAAAAATAACAATTTTGCCGACAAGATCCGCTCTCTCCCAGATTGTGCTAAGCCGTTCTGGAAGATGACAAAAATTTTGAAAACTAAGCCAGGCGCCCATTCCACCGTTGATCCCACTAGACGTCAATGACTCAAGGGATCTGTTGATAACACCTGCAGAGAAGGCTGATGAGATAAGTCAACACTTCGTCAGCTCTCACAATCTCGGTCAAAACATCGTCAGTCCACACGAAGCTGCCGTTAGCGCGCTTATAACTAACATCGACCAAAGTCCTAACGACTTCTCCGAAGATTTGGAAATCTCAGCTGACGAATTGTTGACTTATATCAAGACCTCTAAGAACATGAAGGCCCCAGGTTTCGACAACATCATGAACTTGGAGCTCAAGCAATTGAGCCCCCAGTTCTACAACCATCTGGCGGTGGTGTTTAACCAATGCCTCCGTCTTGGCTACTTCCCTCGTGCTGGAAGTCAGCCAAAGTTATCCCCATTCGAAAACCTGGGAAAGATCCTTCATGTTCCAGAAGCTACAGACCAATCAGCCTTCTCTCAGGTCTATCTAAACTGTTTGAGAAAGCGATCCACCGTCGGCTCCTAACATCTGCTGACGAGCTCAATATCCTGTTGGATGAGCAGTTCGGTTTCCGTCATGGTCGCTCAACAGTCCATCAACTTAATCGAGTCGTGAACATCCTCAGGCGGAACAAGTCTGTTTCGAAAACATCCGCTATGGCCCTTCTCGATATCGAGAAGGCCTTCGATAATGTGTGGCATGATGGCTTGGTGTACAAGCTCAAGCGATACAATCTTCCAATCTTCCTGGTGAAGATTATTAAAAATTATCTCTCTGACAGGACATTCCGTGTTTCGTTGCATGGTGCAGTTTCCGGTAGTCAGGAGATCTCCGCCGGTGTTCCGCAGGGAAGTATATTAGGTCCACTTCTGTTCAATCTATTCACCTCGGATATACCCCGCTCCCTGAAAATGGATCTCTGTCGTTGTTCGCCGATGATACCGCAGTCGTCCACAATGGTAGGGTAATAAGAGCGCTTGCCGCGAAACTGCAGCGAAGCCTGAATGTTCTGTCAGAATACTTCACTGAATGGAAGATTTGTATCAACGCAGCGAAGACCCAGGTCATCCTGTTTCCCCATTCTAATTCTCCCAGACTTGTCCCGCCTGAGAATTGTAAAATAAGCCTGAACAACACAACGGTGGAATGGACCAAATCAGCTGTCTATCTTGGTGTCACTCTAGACAGCAAGCTTATTTTCAGGGATCAGGTTGACAAAACTGTCACAAAATGTAATACTCTGTTGAAACTACTGTACCCATTGATCAACAGAAGGTCTACATTATCCCTTAAAAATAAGCTTGCAGTCTACAAGCAAATCATACTTCCGGTCATCGAGTATGCAATGCCAATCTGGGAGAGTTGTGCAAAAACACATCTCCTGAAACTTCAGAGAGTACAAAACAAGTTCCTCAGGATGATAATGAACACCCTCCGAGGACAAGAACATCTGAGGTCCACCGTCTGGCCGAGATAAAAATGCTTGACGATCGCTTTAGTGAGTCTATCAATCGGTACAGGGCACGCTGCCTGACATCGGATCACCAGATCATCCGGAATCTGGTTCCCCACCCCTAGGATTTTCAAATTGTAGTTTTAGTTGTAGATTAGGTAGGTTATCAAATTTTAAAATTAACAATGCCCCAAGGGCTGAACTGAAAAAAAAAAATGTATTAAACACTAAACACACTTAACACCCAAAACACACAAAACATAAAACAAAGCTGAAGAGCCCAATGGGCTAAAACACTTAAAATGTTAAACTTAGTATATAAGACAAACCATGAAAATAAAGATCAATTTTACTACTACTACTATAAATTTTGCTTCAGTCGTTTGGCAGCATTGAAGCTGTGCGGAGGGAGCGCTGGTAGCTGGTCGCAGTGAGCTAGACGCAGGGAGCTGGTCGCAGAGAGCTGGTCGCAGGAAGCTGGTCGCAGAGAGCAGGTCGCAGGAGCTGGTCGCAGGAGCTGCTTCAGGCTCCACCAAACCGCAGCGTTCTCGAAGTTGCGGCGAAACAATCGCCACGAAGAGGTAAGATGGCGGCTTGCGACAAATTCGACGCGATTGTGCGCCCTCTTAATCCGCCATTTTGCTTCATCGCGACGATCTCTGTTTGGGAGAGGCTTGCTACTTTCACCACCAGCTGCCTCTGCACCAGCTCCGCTGCCGTACTAATGAAGGCTCCACCAAACTGCAGCAATTTTTAGCCACCGCGGCAGCGAATCGCGGTGGAAAAATCGCCGCTGTGAGATTACATGGCGGCTTATCGGAGCGCACAAACCAACGCGATGCGTATTTTAATCGCGTTGGTTTGTGCGCTCCTATAAGCCGCCATGTAATCTCACAGCGGCGATTTTTCCACCGCGATTTCGCTGCCGCGGTGGCTAAAAATTGCTGCAGTTTGGTGGAGCCTTCATTTGTACGGCAGCGGAGCTGGTGCAGAGGCAGCTGGTGGTGGAAAGTAGCAAGGCTCTCTCAAACAGCGATCATCGCGATGAGGTAAAATGGCGGATTATGAGGGCGTACAATCGCGTCGGTTTTGTGCAAGCCGCCATCTTACCTCATCGTGGCGATTGTTTCGTCGCGACTTCGAAAACTCTGCTGTTTGGGGAAAGCGTCCTTGGGGGCGAGTAGCAGTCAGCAGAAGGTGGAAATAATCTGTCCTTTTAAGGACAATTAATTCAAATAAAAGAGTTGATTATTCAAGAATGAACTAATCTTGAATTAAGTTCGGTGCCGTCGGTAAAAATTTTACCCAGCTGGTTGGCGCTATCCATTAATTGATAATCTGTCCTTTTGAGGACAACCAATTAAATCAAAAGAGTTGTTTAAAAAGAATCAAACTTTTATTTCGTTTGGTTTGTGCGCCTAATATAGTGCCAATTCGCAACTGCAAAAACGCCTGCATGGAGGGCGAGCTGTCGGGAAAATTTTGGCTGGTTGGCGCAACCCGCGATGAATCAATAAATGCTACCAGATACAAATCCATCTTTGCTACTGTCAATTTAAAATTCTCAGCTTGAGAGTTTGTTTGATTGGGATTTTCGTTTCAAATTGTCGATTGGCAGCCAGTGGTATTAGCAAAACTTGTTTTCCTTCGTCGCATAACTAAATCACACAAATTCCCTATCACGGACACCATTTTTGATGTCGAACATAATATTCCGAATCAACATTCTCTGTAAATTCCAATTAGTAGTGTTATAAACAGTTGTTCTGTTGTGTTAACGATTCGCGTTGGATAGAGTCCTACCTCTAGGAAGAAAACTTTTTGTTATTATTGGGTTTGGAATATATCTAAAGATTTCTTTAAATTTCCGTTTTCGATGTTCAACAGAAATCTTGGATATCGTGAAAGTAGTTGAAACGATTCACAACCGCCGCTTATGAGCATAGAAATTGAGAATCTCAGCGCACATGCAGCAGACGTTTCAGCCGATAGTTCACTAACAGGAGCGGACTTTATTGCTGTAAGTGAAACTTGTCAGGAGGATGGTGCTGCAGTCGAAATCACCGGCTTCGATTGCATTGGTCAGGCAATGCGTGATAGCGTGAGTGTTGGATGAGTGGCCATATATAAAAGGTGTACGGCCCCCTTCACCACAAGACCGCACATCATCGAGAAACTTTGCGCATCTTACGATGAGCAACTGGGAGTAGCCGATCAATATGGCGATATCTGTGCTTCAGAGCTAGTTATACGAGACACAGCGACGTTGCTCTTATCGATTTTCATTTCACCAGGTATGATTTAGAATTAGATTTCTTTGTTCGTTTGTTTGTTTGATATATTGTTCAACACTTTTTATATGATTTTGCCAGGTCTCACAATCAGAAAAGGTATGCCAGTTATTGTGACTGGCAATTTTAACATCACTGTTCCAAAGTCAGAGAAACTTCCCTTCTTTGATTTCATGAAGAAGTACCTTTATCTCGACTTGGCTTTGAACTGTGATTAAACAACTAGTCGTGATGAAGATTCTGCCGCTTTAACCTTCGTTCGTGACCTCCGTTTGCAATGTCAGCAATATTATGCATTTTTCTTGAACCACCGTCCAACGATTTTGATTTTCGACGAATAAACATTAAGTAATGTCAAGCGATTATGATTATAAAGATGAGCAAAATTATCATTAATTTAATAATTTTATATTCCCTAACAGATCCTTAACTATCTTCTAGGCCTTAAAGATAGTCCATCGTAAAACGTGCAACCGTGGCTGTGTCATCATTTAAACCAAAAGGCCCTTTTCAGGGCCACCAAAGAGTTATAAAGAGTGTTCAAGAGAATTTTCCCACGCACTGACTTCATAAACCAAACGGCCCTTTTCAGGGCCACCAAAGATTATAAAGAGTGTACAAAAGAATTTTCCCACGCACTGACTTCATAAAACCAAACGGCCCTTTTCAGGGCCACCAAATAATATCTCAAGAGCATACAATAGAATTTTCTTACATACTGGATTCAAAACGCTGGTCAAATGTCCCATAAGAGCCGCACCCGTCATATTGTGACTTAAACTGCTTCTTTCGGTAAGGGTAAGCGACCGGCACGAATAATTGAAACCCTTTTAACGCTAATAATAGCCACACAGAATTTCCCTGACAATATAATGCATCACTTGGTTTAACGTAGTCTACGTCAACCGGTCGTGTCTTGTACACAACCCCACTGATTTTTTATTTTAAATCTAGTGGTGATAGAAAGAGGCAAGTGACAAATATGGCAAGGAACGGGACGGGCCTGGGATTGAACTCTCAACCATCTGCTCAGTAACCAGAACGGGTAACCACTGAGCTACCCAGCCGCGTCCTCTGGGTTCCCTATGTTAACATATTGCTGAAATAACCTCTAGTTGATACGTTTATTAAAAAGGGCAACAGTTTGTTGTGAAATCGTATTTCTATAACATGCATTAATATGAATGATGCAGTAACCAAGCAATATAAGGTATCTTCGATTCTTAAAAATACTGTTCACTGTTTTCTTAAGCTGTGTTCTAATTCGCGGATTAATTTAATTTTACTAAAACTAGATAGATGGAAAATAATTGAACGATTGAAATCCCTATGTAGTTCATCAACAAACTTTCGATAAGGTGTCTGTGAAAATTAAGTTACCGATTAGTCAGTATTAAGTCAGCTCGAGGATCAGACTTAATCGATTGTTTTCCAACCGTCAAGTTTGAGTGAAAATAAAAATTAAGTCGCGATTTGGAACACAGTTTTAGTAAACTGCATTTTTCAGCTGTCAAAACACAAACTATCGTTTTTGTTCTGGGACGTAGGAACCAGCTCCAGCCTGCAGACACCCATATTTACTTATTGTCAGCTCAAATCTTTAATCCGATACGTATTGTAAATTAAGATAAACACACCAACGTACAACACACAATAAGCCGACACGTGCTTGATATTCGATCCAGGTTGGAACTGAATAAAAATCCAAAACGGGTTTCGAACGCGTTGGATTCCGTTCCAAATTCGATATGAAATTTAGAACACCCCGGTGAAAATAAAAAATCGCCAATATATTAAAGTAACAATTGTAAACAATGACTTCAACGATATTTTACTGGAAATGCCAGGTTGCTAACATCACTTTCCACTACCGACGGGAAGGCAATAACCCCTGTATCTGTTTGGTGGTGGTATTTTGTTGATGAAAAAGCAGATTCCAGAAAATACGCTTGATGTCATTGTTTACAAA
>JASCZW010011026.1:0-33657 GCA_034211315.2 Aedes japonicus | reverse complement strand
TTATTCAGTACGAGGGCATTACTCACACAGAAAAAAATAATTAACTTTAACAATCGCGTAAAATTTCTCTTCGTTTAATTCCAAGCCAAAGGAGGCGTAAACAACGAAATTGGTTGTAGTCTTTGATGCGCCATACAACAATGTTTGCAATCTTTCATTCAACAGGCATGATTCAGGCGTTATCTGGCTTAAATTTACATAAAATATCTTATTATTTTCGGCCAAATCTAGCATTCCCTTTATGTGCATTATATAACGCAGAAAATTAAATGTTTCTTTTTATCTGTGCAGGGAAGTTTAGTTCATGGTCTTGGAGCGAGAACCTCAACTGCAGTACCGGTTCTCGATTGGAAGCTCAATTGAACAACAGATCGTGATGTCTTTGAAGTCCATGTGAACTCTTTTCTTGTTATCCCCGTTTGTTTTATTTTCATTTTTACGAGGTTCTTGTTTATTAGATTACTAGCTGAACTGGCGCTTTTTTTCGGAAGGAGTTTTGTTAAAGTATTTTCGTTTGCTAATGTGTACAATTTCTGCAAAATATATAAAGAAGTTGTGTGTTATGAATTCAACCCTCGGATTTTTAGTTTCTACCGGGTTTTCTTTTTGTCTAGAAGCATTTCATAGACAAAACATTTATCTTCAAACGGAGACGTATCCTGTCAGTTTGAACGCAATGTCCTTTTGCATAACCGTATATTAACTTCTTGTGCATAATGTAGCACTGAGAGTAACTCAAGCATATCCTATTCTTGACTAAGAAGGGGTCAAATTTCTATCAAAACATGTTGCTTAACCGAGAATCAAAAATTTTGTGGATAATTCTCATGTTTGATTGAAATGTTTGTTTCATTTGTTTCATTTCTCTCCTTCAAAAACCTCTATATGCCAAATTTTGTTCCATTAGCTAGATTAGTTCTCGAGTAATGCAGAAATTTGTGTAAGGGAGCCCCCCTTCCATGAAAGGGGGGGGGGGTCGAAACATTTCTCACCTTAAAAAACCTCCACCTACAAAATTTGGTTCATTTGCTTGATTAGTTCTCGAGTTATGCAATAATTTGAGTTTCATTTGTTTGGAAGCTCCCCTTTTAGAATGAGGAGGGGTCTCAAACAACAATTAAAATATTTCTTGCCTTCAAAAATCTCCACCTACCAAATTTGGTTCCATTTACTTGATTAGTTCTCGAGTTATGCATATGTGTTTCATGTGTATGATAGCCCCCCCCCATTCAACAGAGGAAGGGGTCTTGAACTACCATAGAAACATTTCTTGCCTCCAAAACCTTCACATTCCAAATTTGGTTCCATTTACTTGATTAGTTCCCGAGTAATGCAGAAATTTGTGTTTCATTTGTAAGCAAGGTTTCTATGGTAACTTGAGAACGCTCCTTGTCCTTAAAGAGGGGGCTCAAATAAAAATGAAATACAATATTCTGGCTGACTCGAGAACTAATCAAGCAAATGGAATCAAATTTAGTATGCGGTCGTTTTTGAAGACAAAAAATGGTTCTATCCTCCTCCTCCCTTTCAGAAGGCTAAGGAGTCCTAACCACCATTTTTATCTTAAACATTTATCTTCTTTAGAAACCTCCACATGCCAAATTTGGAAGCCCCTCCTCCTCCCTTTCAGAAGGCTAAGGAGTCCATACCACCATGTATCCAAACCACCATCATTATCTTAAACATTTATCTTCTTTAGAAACCTCCACATGCCAAATTTGGTTCCATTTGCTTTATGATTTCTCGAGTTATGCAGAAATTTGTGTTGCATTTGTATGAGAGCTTCCTCCCTCCTCCTCATATGGCGAAAAAGTCTCAAATCACCATAGAAACATTTCTCTCCTTCTAAAACTTCCACATGCCAAATTTGGTTCTATTTCCCTGATTAGTTCTCGAGTTATGCAAGGATTTGCGTTTCATTTGTATGGAATCCCCCCCCCCCCCCCTTCAGATAGGGGAGGGGTCGCAAATCAACATAGAACCATTTTTTGTCTTCAAATAATATTCATATAATTTAGAAAGTTATCAAGTGAGGTGTTATTTTAAACTTTCTCAGCTTTCCAATTCAAAGCGTTATTAAAATCTTTCCTTTATAATGCCAAACCACCATCACACTTTGTGAGTGGCCCCAATAATGGCATCCTAGCCGTTGGTTTAAATCGGTTCAATGCGGTTATTAAGCTTTGTTGAGATCTTGTTTTCCCATTGAAGTAAATCATCATCACACTTTAAATCGGTACTTGTATTTGTATACATACAGAAATTCCATAGAAAAGCGGTATACAATCTCTCAAAATTTCATAATAATTGGTAGTTTGATTTTTATCGAAAATGAACCATATGTTTTTGGCCGTTTTCTGCCTTCTTTCGTAATAAGGTGGCCGCTTTTAATAAAAACTTTTTTCAAAAAGGTTATAACTTTTGAACCACTGCACAGTGGGCAAGAACTGATGAAAACTAAGGAAAAAATCTGTAACTTTTGTCGCTTTTAAACGCGGCTTGTAAACAAGGCCATTTCCGCTTGGAAATTGTCTGGGGAATCGAATGGAACTAGTTTCAATCACCGCACGGATATGGTTGTGGAGTTATAGAGCTTGTTTTACCCCCACTTCACCTTATAATCATGAATAAGTAATTTATAGACATCTTTGCACGGAGAGCCTCAAGATCAACAAAATAGTGCTAGTCCCATGTAAAATTTCCTGGAAAATCGAATAGAGGTTGTTTCAACCACCGCACGGCTCTGTGAACGAAGATATGGCTGGTTTTACCCCACTTCCCCTTGTATTCTTGAATAGTTTATAGATATCTTTGCTCGGAGTGGCTCAAGATCAACCAAATAAGACTAGTCCTATGTGAAATTTCCTGGAAAATCGAATAGAAGTTGTTTCAACTACCGCACGGCTCTGTGAACGAAGATATGGCTGATTTTACCCCACTTCCCCTTATATTATTGAATAATTTATAGATATCTTTGCTCGGAGTCGCTCAAGATCAACAAAATAGGACTAGTCCAATGTGAAATTTCCTGGAAAATCGAATAGAGGTTGTTTCAACCACCGTACGGCTCTGTGAACGAAGATATGGCTGATTTCACCCCAGTTTAACCCATATAGTTGAATTATTTATCCCAAGAATATAAGAGGAAGTGGGGTAAAATCAGCAAAATCTTTGTTTACAGGGCCGTGCGATGTATAAAACAACCTTTGAATGGTTTTCCAGGAAATTTCACAAAGGACTAGCCCTATTTTGTTGACCTTGAGCGACTCCGAGCAAAGATATCTTTAAATAATTCAATAATATAAGGGGAAGTGGGGTAATATCAGCTATATTTTCGTTCACACAGCCGTGTGGTGGTTGAAACAACCTCTATTTGATTTGGACTAGTCCTATTTTGCTGATCTTAAGCCTCTCCGAGCAAAAATATCTATAAACTATTCAAGCCTACAAGAGAAAGTGGGGTAAAACCAGTTATATCTTCGTTCACAAAGTTGCAACAGCTTCTATTCGATTTTCAGGAAATTTCACATGGGAGTAGTACTATTTTGTTGATCTTGAGGCTCTCCGTGCAAAGATGTCTATAAATTATTCAAGAATATAAGGGAAAAAGGGGTAAAATAAGCTCTATAAGTCCGCAATCATATTCGTGTGGTGATTGAAACCAGTTCAATTTGATTTCCCAAACAATTTTCAAAATGGCCTTGTTTACAAGCCGCGCTTAAAAGCGACAAAAAATAACAGATTTTTTCTTTAGTTTTCATCAGTTCTTACCCACTGTGCACTGGGCCGATTTTATCAATCAAAATGGTAAATGAAAGATAATTAAAAAAATAACAATCTCCTTCCTTTCCGCAATATTGATAGTTAAAACATTTTTTTAGTTTTTTTAAGTTTCTTTTAGTTTTAGTTTTTAGAATTCTTTTAGTTTTTTTAGTTTTCATAGTCTTGGGACAGAAAAGCGCCCTTGTTTTTATATTTTGAAAGATTTGACATTTTTAAATAACATATAAATGCATTTTGTTAACTTCCACTATATAATGTAAAACAGCTAAATGAACTCATAAAAATAAAACTTCTGATTGATGGGGACGCATGGTTGGCAAGTTGCTTCAAGTAATGAAAACGCGTAGTAGGATAGTCAGGAAAAACTAAGAACATAGTCAGGAAAAACTAAGAACATTTTTGAAAAAACTTAAATACAAGCATCGCCAATTTTTTTTATACATTATGTGAAAATGTCCAATCTTTCAAGGAAAAATATAAAAACGACACACTCAGATTATTTTACAGAAATCTGTAAAATTTTACCGAATTCTCAAAAGCTGAACGTTCGGTAATCCGATTTTACGGATTTCGATAAAATTTTACCGAAATCCGGTAAGTTAAAAAAAAACTTTTTTTGAAATAAGTCATTTTTTTGGACCACCCTAACGCAGAAACGGCCACCTTGATAACGAAATAAAAAAAAAGGGGTCGAATATTTTTCGATAAAGAACAAAACCACCAATTATAAGGAGATTCTGAGAGATTGTATACATTTTTTCAATGGAATTTCTGTAGATTTGTGCATCTCCTTTAAAACAACTAAATGGAGAGCAATATGAAAACAAAGATAAGCAAGAATTCAGCGCGTCGTTTACCAAAACGAGCTCTTCTGCCAGCAAAATCTTTGTATGTAAAAGTCCAGTGATTTGGCGTGAATGTGCAGAGGATTCTTCAAATTCCAATAAAGCGAGTATCATGTCAACACACTCCTACCTTGTGCTTATTTGACATGCATTCGGGCGGACCGGGCCGGTATTACCCTAGTTTGGGATCGCCAGTTTTCTCACATTGTAGGATGGTCCCAAGCCAGGGCTGGAAAATGCCATTTTCGATGAAAAATGACCTTCGATTTTTACCGAAATAGGTCTGAAAATCTCACCGGGCGAGAAAGCGACGATGAAGATTTTCTTCAAATTCTCATCGATTTTTTCGTCATGACAGCACGTGACAGTGTTTTGGTTATCGCTCCTAAAAGCCCATATCTTGGTATAATTGTGAGATTTATCACAAAACTTCAAAAACAATTTCCACTTTGTCGATAACATATTATTGCTTGGCTAATTTTATGTAAACTAGTATGATATTTCTGAAACAAAACCTATGGGAAAAAATCTCAGAACCGAATGATGGTGTGAGAATGACAAGAAGGCTCATGAAATTTGGTTTCTTTTCGTGACAGTGAGAAGGCCTGTTTTGTCATCGTCACATGATGGCTGTGAGATTTGCCAGCTCTGTCCCAAGCACCATCTGTTAGCATCAGATGTTTTTATAACAAATGTCAATCCCCTCCAATGCATGCGATACATCAAAATGCATTGGTCATGATGAGTAAAAGTAAATAATCGTTTAGTTTCCCTCATAATGAGCTGTGATTCCACCCAGAAACCGATGCAAGCAAACAAATGCAATCATGTGTGTATGATCTTATTGGGATGTTTGCTGAAGGTTATTCTGAGGGTTGAAATACCTCTCTATCTCTAATGAGCCGAGAAAACTCACGAGCAGTTTAAGTTCAAACTAATGTTAAGTAGAAAAATTTGGAGAAAAAAAAACTTTAAACCTGTTACACACCAATTGAACGTAATTTCACAGTTACATAACTGTTCTGAATGCCACTATCCATAAATCGATTGAGACTAACTATGAACATGTGAATAAAACATATATCATTACTATTTTTTTATTGAAGAATATTACCCTACGTCAAGAACAAAATTATTATTTTTTCTCTAAAGGTTAAAGAAATGCTGATACAACAACTCTAACGACTCACAAGAAAACAATATATTACAAATATAAATAAGCTGCAGTGGGACTCAATTTATTGTCGACGACCGCAAAAACTATATCTGTGAACGATTAAGATTGGTTCAGTTTGAATTGCGAATATTCAGAATCCACTTTTCACCAACCATATCCGTAGATCATGTGCCAGCATAGAGTTGCAACCCGATCAGTTCACTGCGACCGTGTCCAACACCACGTGCTCTAGCAAGCTTTGCGTACAAAAAATAAGACATAACATAACATTCTCTCAATCTCACGCTCCACTGTTGTCTATAGGCAAGCTTTCGGTTGTATAGCTGAGAAAAAAGCTTGCTGCGCATCAAGCTTGAACCGTTTCTCTCCTCGAACGGAATCGACGAAGAGACAAAGCGCCGAACGTAAGCGAAAAGTGGAATGTGTTTCCACATTGCGATGATACCTTAGCTCGACTAAACTAGCTTTTTAGCTCACCAGTTGGTACTTTAGTCGAGCTAAGTCAAATGTTTGTCGAAGACACTTTCAAGTTTGCTAGTTGCCGGTTGGGTCGATCGAGTTAAGTCAGGCAAACTTCCAAGTTTGCTTTAGCTGTTTATTTTAGAGCTTCTTGTCGTAATATTGTAAGCTTTACCGCTTTTTTTTATGTTAATTTGCTTCTCTGATGTTTATCAGATGGTCAACCACCTAGGGTTACGGTTCCCATATTATTCTAATTGCTCCTATGTTCAGCCTATGTGGAAGCTTTTTTTCATATTTCGGAACATAAACCATTGCGACCAGTAATTTGTTCTTTTGTAGTTCATCCCGTATCGTTTATTTGGTGCATGTCGAGTTACTTCATCTCTATTGAAGAATGATGAAATATTCGTTCTTGTTATCATTGTCCTTGTTTGTTTTGTTGGTAATGAAACGAGTTTCATTGAAAGTTTCCGCTATTTATTCTATTGGAGGAGTGAGAACACTCTTCAAAGACGCTTCCCTTAATCAGTAAAAACCGGATTCATTGCAAACAAAACAAACAACTGCGATACTGACCAATGTATAATGTATAAACCCTTGGCCTAACCAACACAAACTATAGAACAACAAATCAAGAAAATGAAAACTCACATAAATGAAGCCTTACAACCATTTCTCCTCATTTCGGTGGCTCAATCCGAGTTTTATCAGTTTTAACAAGAACTAAAATGTAATAAGGGCTAAGACATGTTCCTTTGGCTACAAAGACAAATATATTCCTTAGTTTGAATTAATTCGGATTAGAGTTCAGTGATACATCTGATACCCCGTAACGCACCACGAAAAGGTGATCTACCAGCGTTACGGGTTAGTACAAACATTACAAACTAACCCTCGCAAACTAATCCCTTGGTGTGGAATAGAATTATTTGCAGAATAATGTGATTAAGTTAGCCGGTAGTGCTGAATACATAATATGAAACACAGTAGGAGCTACAGTATAACTATCCACTGTAGATATTAAATTTTTGAAGAATTAAACGTTATTTTTCTTGTTACTAACGCTATTTTGGCTTTTTTAAATTTCAGTGATAAGTTATGGAATAAGAAAATGAGTTACTAAATGAGTTTTCGAAACGCGGACTGCAACTACAGAGAAAAGTAGCATTTCCTTTTTAGGAGTGCTGATTCATTCATTCATTCTATTAACGTCTGTTTATACTAAACGTCTGCAGTTGACATTTTAATAATCCTGGAAAGTGTGAGCTGTTTAGTACTCAACTATTATTGGTATTAGTACACAACACTGAAGATGTCTGCACATTGTACGAAATACGCGTATCTGTCAATACAAACAATAAAGGTAGCTGGAATTAAATGGAATTTACTAGTCTTTCTTCTCATTGTTTAGTTAGTTCAAGAGTGCTGAGCGTACCATCGTTTGCGAGGAAAATGTTTTCCCCATTCTGTATATAAAATTTGGACTTTCACAAACAATCAAGTGTTCTGTAAATGGTACAATTCTAGTGGAAAAACAATTTTAGAAAACGTAATATACAAACGCCGTGGCTGTTAAAAAGGCGCTAGTATCGAGAAGGATTCAGTTTTTTTTTTCAAGTAAATCAAATATTCCAAACACAGAGAGTCACGGTGATGGTGGAGCAATTTTACGATGAACGATTTTATTTAGCTACCTCGGTGCTAAAGTTTTAAAGGTGAAAAGCCTTGAAATTTTGACGAAAGGCTGTGAATTAAAATGGTAGTCTGGTAGTCGATGCTGATTTCGTGAGATCATTTCTGTATATTTATATGTGTTATAATCTTATTATTCTTAAAAGTTGTTAAAACTATCGAAACGGATTAAAGTGAGTAATGCATGAGAAGTATCGTGTCTTGGTTTTACTATTACGTAAACAATCGTGAGTTTTGTTCTAAATTTTTAATTCTTATTCTTTAGATTCCATAAACAGAAAAAAAAATTATTTAGAATTGTAAAACATAGAACCGTGTAACTCTTGAATTTTTTCATAGAAGATCCTTAAAAATAATAATATAACTTAAACTATTTTCGTAGGAAAAGAGAGATATAATGTGGCGTGCGTTGCCAATGCCAGCCAATGCCTGACTGTGTGCTGTTGAAAACGTCTGTACTGTCAGTAAAAGCAGCCTACGATCATAATTAGTTGTAGTAACTTGATTATGACTTAGCAAGTCATATTTATCTCGACTGAATGGCAACAAGTGTGCTACTAGGGATGCGTATTTTGTCTCTAATTTGCAGACTCCTTCAGTGTCGTGTACTAATACTTATTCGAGTATTTGTACATTGTAAACGAATTACGCGTATCTGTCAAGATAACCAATAAAGTTAGTTGAAATTAAGTAGAAATTGCTAATCTTTCTTCTCATTTTCTAGTAACTCTGGTAAAACTTTAAAACTGCCATATTTATTGAACGTATGTACATTACTAAACAAAATAAGGTACGCACTTCTAATATGTTCAAACCTTTTTGATTTTTATAATAGACAGTTCTTCAAAACATTCAACATTCAAAAGATAGCTCTGTTGAACATTAAAAAAGTAGCTCTGTTGATGACTTTCGGAATATATTTTGTTCGAAGATTTTGGAGGGATAAACAATTTTAAGATAGATCTAATGTAATTAATCTCATTAGTGAATTCGTTGTTGAATTTTGTTGAAAAGAAGCACTGATTTATCGTCGAACGACAGTTTTGCTCTGCAAGGCGTAGACATTGAACCATTGAAACGTAAAGTCTGGTATGAACTAAGACGGCTTCCTAGAATTCGATCATGATTTTGTGCGCTCATTCCTATGTATTTATATGCTTTAGCACCTTTATTTTGTAACAAACTAATCACACATCAAAACAACATATATATGTCTACCCAAGACAACGAATTAAAGCTTAAAATTCTTTCACTTGTTTATGGTAAATCCGAGACCATTCAATTGTCAACTACCAAATGTCTTGTCAATCAATGAAAGCGTAGCCAAGATGAGTTTTGGTTGAGTAGTTACCATATCATCATTAGACTTCCGTTTTCTCGTAACGGAGACGATGGGGGTGCTTCGATGGAAGTTTTCATGCTTATTTACTCGAACCTCTTATTCATTCTCCAGTAGTTTTCCCAAACTAATCGAAATGTCCGGAATATTGAAATAAGCCATTTGACATCTTCCAGTATGGAATCTACTAAATACTCCGTTACTGCCGCAACACAATGCAACTTAACCAGTTATTCAAACATGGAAACTAATTTGCGTCTTTTAGAATTTCATAAAATTTAGAGACCTGCTCGAAAAGCGACCCATCCACTTACTGATTGTTGATTTGATTAGAAGAAACTTCAGTAGTTTTATGTTGCATTTCTATAAAATTTCTATAAAATATACTAAATATGCAACTGACTATAAAACATACTATGAAGCTTCATTATTATTATTCTTCCAGAGCACATTTTCTAGAAATAAACTGAGGCGTTTGCTTTTTTTTCAAAGTTCAACAGAATTAAACTTCGCCCATTGAATTGTGCATGGCAGAGATGCAAACGACACTAAAACGAGAATCGTCAGGCATATCTGTTACGCAGAAATGACTGTCATGTGTGAGAGATCCTTAACAAATGATAGACTCTTTATGCCTACAATCAAACCTTGAACCTTATGATAAGAAGCACAACCAAAAAGTAACATGACTTTTAGAAGCAGAAGCAGAAACTTTCAAAGTTTGCCTAGAAATACATGATTTGGCAAGCGATCTGCTCATGTGACAACGAAGTGTGCCATTCGTGACTATCGAGACGGGGACATCTACCTCAAAGAGTGTATACGTCTGTTTCCTCTTTTGAAACAACACGATGGCCCTACGACTTTCTGGCCGGGGTCACTTTTGTACTCAAGTACATGAACCAGCGGAACTATGGCCCATAGAAAAATACTGGGTTATTATGAAGCAGGCAAATCTGAGGAAGACATGAAGAAAAAGTGTGGATTCCACACAGGAGAAGCTGCAGCCAGATGTTGTTCAGAACCTAATGAGTGAAATTAAGCGTAGGGTGCGAACGTACGGTTATGGTATTGAAGTTGAATGAAATAATGATGCCGAAAGCATACTAATGGGTTGTATTTTATTGTCTGAATTCTGAAAAGGATCGGTCAACTAGGTAATTTTCTACAGCGTTCCGTGATGCAATTTTATCTGGGACACCCTTTAAACCCGCTGAACAATGTTACCCCGTTTTACGGTACTGAACTCATAGAACCTGGCCGCTACTTTAATTGGCATGCTAATACATGTTGTGTTATGTCTTCTAGCAACAATACTTGCCACCAACACCCTCAAAAACACACTCGTACTCGCTTCAAATCTCCATCAAATCTGGCACCGCTTACATGCATGTTTACATCATTTCCAGCATTTTGCTGAAATAGACCTTTTTGACGTTTAACCATCAATCTTTTCTATTACGCTAAGAAGAATGTATGGTTTGTTTTGTTTCCCTCTCGTTGCACTGATGTTATTCAAATGATGCATAAGTGTGCGTGGACTAAATATCAAAACGGTCCATGGTCAATAAGCATAAAATTTCGAGTTTTGAAAGATGTGTTGCAACACAGAAACACAATCCAACACCCCGAAACACGATCATCACATACAGAATGTGGCAGAATGACCAACCAACTGAGGAGCGTAAAAAAATATTTATGTAAAATTATGAGTGAGTCTTACGTCGTCGGAAACGCATGCATGTGTTTGTGCCTCAGGGCACCAAAATTTGTATGACTTTTCAGTAGTGTGCATAGATGAAGCAACGATTTTTCGAGCCAATAATATGCACACAACTTGAATCAAATCTACATTTAGGGATATTCATTCAACATTTCACA
This sequence comes from Aedes japonicus, assembly GCA_034211315.2. Lineage (NCBI taxonomy): Eukaryota > Metazoa > Arthropoda > Insecta > Diptera > Culicidae > Aedes > Aedes japonicus. The sequence continues at coordinate 22,478 of JASCZW010011026.1, read as the reverse complement.
AAATAATTCCTGAAAGCTAATTCCTCCAGTGAGTGACTCTGGAGAAAAATACGTGCGTCATCTGAAAGAAGTTTCTAACTTTCACGTTCAATTTACATAACCTCATTCCAGTCATGAGCATAAAAAATAAAATGTCAACCAACAAATGAATGAATCAGTTCTCCCTAACCACCCACAACAACAATTAACGTGTCTACGAAGGCAAACAAATCCAATAAACAAGGTTCACCTTTTCCACCCGACAATTATCCTTTGAATTCTCCATCGCTGTATTGTCGCGTGACACGGCTCGAGTGTAAACGTGAAACTTGAGCCGTGTCTGCTTACATTTTCTTTTCATGCGCTTTCCGTTCCAATTATCAACCCATCCCAACTCATCCGGAAGACTGCTATGGTTCAAAGGAACCATCCTCTCACTTCAACCCTGATGTTCGCTTCACTCCAATGAACCTGAAAGCTTCTAACGCAGGTTTGTCCTCTCGGGATCCGTTAGCAATCGAAGCCGCCGAAAAGCGGAATGGAAGAAAAAGTGAGTTAAAAACCCACGCAATATACTCTCTCTCAATCGCCATAGTCATCATCGTCATCTCGTTTATCCATCATGTTCCAACATAAACATTGCAGTTCGAATGGCACATGCTTACAAAAGTACGAACCAAACGCAGGAACACCGGAGGCAAAGATGTTGCCGATGACGTCCGTAGCCATCTATGTATACCGTTGGGTTGCCCATGCGTCCGTTCATCCACCAACCGGCCAGCCAACCGCCGTGATGACGATGTTTTCTGTTTCTGTTGTAGTCGGCCACATCGCCATGACTCCACGCCATCCACACACAATGGCATTGGCTGGAACTGGCGGCCCGCCAGTTCAAGATTGTAATGCGATTGGAGCGAACGTATTCGGAGTGGTTCCGCGTGTTCTTGTCCATTGTTGGTGTTGAATCGATTTAGTTTCTGGAGAGCGTCTCAATCGGAATCGGAACCTCAGGGTGAACTGCGCAGCTTATCCATGAGCGGGTAGATGGGTGGATTGATTGCAAGATAACGGTGTGATTAATATTTAATTTGAGAAAAGTGTGATTGCTTGGGCAGGGCGCGATGACGTGCTGGAATGCCTTTTGCTTATAGAGTTGTTATAAATCTTCCTCGGAAGTAGCAAAGGATAGTGCAAATTGAAAATCGATGTTTGTGTGGTGGGAAAATAGGGAGTGTAGTGTGGTGTGAAGCGTGATTCAGTGGCGGTTGCCATTGGCTACTATTGTCAGTGGGTGGTGGTTAAGTGAACTGATACATAGCTTCCAACTGGAATGGATTATATAAATCTGAACGCGAAACTACGTCAGTTGGCCCTGGGGATGGAAGGTAAGATAAACATTGACCTTGATTGCAATGGATCAGCATGTCCAAGCGGACTCGTGGAGAGGGTTTATGGAGCATAACTTCGCTTTTAGCGACAGTCGACATTTACCTTTTTGAGTTCGAAAAGGTGATTACCTTGCTTTTATCCATGTGAATATGACGATGTCAGCTGTATGTCAGTTATAAATAGCATCAACAGAGCGGCGTTTACATTAAGGCGTAGAAAGCGTGGAATGGGTTAGTTCTAAAGAGTTGGAAGTTTCTGTTTGCTCGAGTGAGGTGGCTTTTATTCTGCTATGTAACGGAATATGTTGTATTGTGCAGCGGTAGCAAACGCTGATGTTGATTGCCACTATATTCCTGTATGCATTTATGCAGTAGGGTGTTTCTATGATTGGGAATGCTGAGACTTGTTAACAGGGTGGCATTGAACAAGTAACAATGTCGGCTTAAATGTGTGAGGCACTTGGTAACTCTTTAGCATGCCGGATGATTTTACAATGTTCCAACATAAAGCGTTCACGATAGCCAACTTGGACCAAAATAAATTTAATCAACTAAGTGAAAATAATTGGAAAACACTGTTCTTGTGTGAAATTGCTCTAATAACACTTCGCACCAGGTGGTAAGATGAATTTAATCGAATATTTCGCTTCTTCACAATTCCAAAAGTCAGTGTAAACAATCTGTTAACAAGTTTAATGGGAATATCCTCGTTCTACGCAATATTTTTATGAACATATTTTTTTCAGGATTCGTTAAAGCACAAACTATAGTATTTTATTAAGCTCGAATGTTGAACCAACCGAAAAATCATATTGTTTAGGCATAAACTCCTTATTACTCTACTGAAAGTGACAGCTCCTAGACAGATCCAGACAAGCAATTAACTGAATTTTCTACTTATGGCAACCCCTTCCGTGGTAGAAGAGCAGAATTTTGACCATGGAAAGAATAATTGAAATCAGCAAATTTTCAAGGATTATGAACTTATTCGCGATGAAATTATCCGGTCTAAATAAATGGCTCTTCCTTAAAAATCGATCAAAGACGAAAAATCTCCATACATTTTCGGATTGAATACTTCCAAGCCCATATATTTTAACGATGGTCGCCTTCAAGATGTAAATGCCTTCAGAAAATTGAACTTGAATTCACCGGGTCTGTGGGGTGAAACATAAATGGTAGCCGAAGTTAAGATCGAATGCTCAACTGCTCTATTCGTGCTGAGTTGGACAAATTGCACCAGGATATGTAGCGTAGAATAGAACGAGTGGTGTTTGTTTCACCTCAACTATCATTGAGAAAGCTAGAGCGGTACAGACAGACCCGATCATCGATAGTGTGTTGAAAATGGGAAATGGCCAAATGGCATAATTGTAATTTTACCAATCAACAAAAGTTTAAAAAAAAAGTCACTCCGGAAGTTGTTTGTTACTAAATCAAGTGGTTTGTTCTCTGTGACGAACTAGTCCAGGTAGCCGAATGTCACATAATTAAAGACAATAAAAGTTGTTTGATTTTAAATCCATTTGTAGGGCTTGAGGTACTAACATTTCACTTGACCACATTTTCTAAAAAAATAAAATACTGTAAAACTTTTTTAAACTCTCACTAGTAAACGCGTCCAATAAATTCCACTACAGAAAGCTTATTTTTCGACAGATAGGCCTATTTCGTCTGCGACTAACAGACTATTTCAGTGTCGAGTGCTCGACAGTCGGTCGCTGTCGAGAAAGTGCTCCACCTTAAGAGAATCTTGTGAATTTCCGCTGAGCATCAGATTTGGACACAATGTTCTTAAAGACGAAGGTGAAGGGGATCAAACAGTTCTCTAGATAAGGCTTTACTTGATGATGATGGTCCCGCCACTTACCCCTACAAAGGTTTGAGCTTTATAGGCTTTACTTTCTATTTGCCTACAAATAACTAAAGAATCACCTATTGGATTGAATAAATAAACTATAATCTATATTAGGGTGCCAAAATTACATTAGGGTACTAAAATTACAAACTTCAAAAAGCCACATTCCTCACAAGTTGTATTGCCCCTTAAAATATGAGTCAATGCCAAATTTGAGCTCAATCGGACATGTTTTATGGGTGCCTCAAATCTATTAAAGTTTTGTCATTTTTACTCATAGACGTTTTCCCTAGAAAAATCGAAATGAAAATTCCCATTATCTAAAGACTTTAAAATGCATAAGACTGAAACAGACATTGTTAAACCACTTTGAAAAAAAAAACATTTTTTCTTACAGGAAATGTTTGGGCAATTTTTTTTTTATATTGCAGAGAAATTTCATTGAGTTTCAAAAACCGACATTGCGTAAACATTTGATAGAAAAAAATATCCTCTTTTTCCAAATGAAGGCTCTAGTCGGTCAAAATTTTGGATTTTCTGTAACTTCGAAAACTTTCGAGCTAAAATTAATCAACGGATGATTGATGAAATTTTTAGAGAATATTGATTATAGCGTTTTAACTCATGATATAATACCCTAAACAGTATATTATAATCGGTATGTGATATTTTATTGGGGTGCTCTTAGGGTGGTTCTTGAAATCAAAATAATTTTCTGAATAATTTCAAATTTTCATTTTAAAATTTTTGGCTGATAGAACCACCCTTACGGAAGAACTTCTCCAATGAAATATAACACACCAGTTATAAGTTGCTGTGTAGGATTATATATTAAGAATTTTAACACCATAATAAACATTCTCTAACAATTTCATCGTTTTTGACCAACTGAAAACAACATTAAGTCCCAACAATTTTCTTTAAACAAAAAACATTCTGAAGTTTTAAATATTTTCAATTTTAATTTTTGATCTCTCCTTTGGAAACATGTTCATAGGTAAAAATGCCAAAACTTTGATCGATTACCGGCAATCCTAAACCATGTCCGGTTGAGCTCAAAAGTTGCATAGAGTCATATTTTGGGGTAACAAAACTGGTGAGCAATGTCGTTTTTCGGAATTCGAAGGATATTTTTTTCCATGCATTCCATTGGAACCATAATCTTTATTGTTCTTAAATGAGCAAAAATTTTGTTTTACTGTGAATAAACTACTTCAAAATTGTGGATGAAATAAATGGGTGTTTTTCTTCATCTAGAATTGTGCCGGAAAAATAACTGAAAACTGTTTTTTTTTTTGTAATTCGATCGATCGACTCAAAGTTACCATTTTTTTCGATAACCGTGCATTTAAAAAAATGTGTACGCTTAATATTTACAGGCGAGTGTGTGCAAAGTATTGCGTATTTTGAAATGGAAATAGGAGCTAGAGGAAACATTATAGTCGAGCATAAGCAAAATGTAAATTATTCTCACGCCAGTTTGCAAATTAGCAGAATGTAGCCAAACTAATTATGATAAACGTTACTGTAGTGTCCGAGAACGTTCGACGACTACCAAGAATTGCCAGAAGGAAATCGTTTGAAATAAGTCACAGCGACCGAAACAATATTTGTCACCATTTTTAAATGTAACCCTAACCGCAGACAGACGTTCAAGCTCGAACAAAACAATTCAAATTTGTTGTGTAAAAATTCAAATCTAATAAGGTTGGAATCACCTTGCACAGTAGCGCCACCTAGTCAACTTATTGCAACAATAAATCTGACAGTTTGACTGGCAACCCATTTTTGCCTTACAAATAAGATCAAATATGTGGCGCCATCTGTTAGGTTATTGCTATTTGGCATCTTGATGGAAGCCATATTTTTACGCAAGTAAATGAGATGAAGTTAAACGTCTATCAGCGCCCTAACCATTCCATCAGAGATGTCGAAAACGAATTGGGAATATCAAATAGAACAGCGCAAAGATCTATAAGATGATCGAGACGACTCTCAATCGAGATTATAAACAAAACACCACGGCCAGAGTAGTTGTCAACGACATTGTTGACCAAATTCGATTGCGTCATAATGGATAGTGAAACATACATCAGAAAGGTTTACTAGCAGTTCCCAAGGCAAGAGTTTTATGTGGTTACTACAAAAGGATTGTTTCAAGATAAGTTCACGTAGAAAAAGTTGTCAAAGTTCTTAAAAGTATTTGGTTTGACAGATGATTTGTACCGGGGGGCTTAAAAGAGAGATTTTCGTGACAACTGACGCTATCAATCAAAATATTTCTGATATTTAAAAACGTTTGGTGGCTTTTCTTCAATTAGAAAAAAGATTCTTCCGTGCTCTTTTGTTTATACCTTGAATGCTATGACTACAGAACCATGTTTGCAAGTGCAAGGAACCATAGATAAAAACCTTCCAAACTCGCTGGAACTGCAACTATAATAACGCTCATAGTCGTTTGACAGTACATTTTTTGCAAAATAAACATGGCAACACTGCACGCTATTTTCAGAATGACGTTTATTTGTTTTGTTGTGATTCTCGCTATACCGGCTGTATAGCAGTTTGAGAGTTTTGTTGTGAGTTTGAGTTTTTATCGCCGTTTTGTCTACTTTCTTGAGCTTAAAAGTCTCGCAATTATATCACTGAAAGAATTTTTAAATAGCTAAAATGAAGAATACGACAAAAAATACCCCCTCACATTTAGGGAACGCGTACTGTAATTTTTTGAAGATGAATGCTCACAAGCTTATGTAAATAGCACGAGATTTATACATTTCTCATCAACTAGTGAGCTTCTGGAACAAGATAAAAGAGGAAATGGGTATTGTCAGAAAATTCCGAGGACAGGTCGATCAAAATGTATTACTGAGAGACAATATTTTGTGATAACAATGATGTCGAGAGCAGATCCCAGAAGCACTGCTACGGATATCAACAAGCACTTGGTTGAATGTCTTAATTCAATAATCCAAAATTCAACCGTTAAGTGCCGTTTGACTGATGGGGATTGCATAGTCATCGACCAGGTAAGAAACCATTTCCGTGAAAAGTTGAAAGGATAGGATTCATTTTACTCCCACATTGGACTCACGAAGATTGGTTCAAAGTACTCAGGAGTGACAAAATCAAACTCAATTTGATTTTTTCTCGAAAAAAATAAAGTACGTGGATGTTCCTATCAACCGCAGAAACTGTATTCGAGCGCAAGTTCCGACTCTAAAGCGTGGTAGAGGTAATGTGATTCCATGAGGTTGTTTCTTCAACAAAAATGTTGGACCATTGGTACGTATCAACGGCATCATGAACCAAATTGTATAAAGATAAATTTTTAAAAATCCCAAATTGCAGTAGTAGCTAGCGTTAGGGGTAGGTCAATTGGTGATGGCTACCAACATAGTGGACTAGGCCGCCTAGTCTAGGTTTCACCAAACTTAAATTGACAGACTATCAAATCTAGAAGCGCACAAGTGGCGCCATCATCATACGTTTCGCCAAAACTAACAGAAATGAGCTGTAATTTTAAACTGAGCTTGCAGCAATTAAACTAAGTCCGCTGTTCAAGCTGTGCAGTACGGGCACAACAATAATGTGCTCGACTGAAGCTGAATACACTGCTGCTGGCGCTCATCTGATCGCTAGGTATATGGAAGTGACTAGAGGGGTGACTAGAGGGGTCTTCCAATAAACTATAGGGGTGACTAGAGGGGTTCTTTTAGGTTCATAATAAATCTTTTTTGCTTCAACAGTTTTGTAGATATTTCAATGTATTTCCGTGAAAAAGGGGACCACCCTAATTTTAATCAACATCATAAAATGGGCCTTAGTGATACAAATCATGTTGTAGAACATCACTTTGCTGTAAAGTTTCAAGTTTAGGCTCTGCTCGTTGTACCGCTTTGCAGTTGCTGACCATTAGCACCTCCGTTTTGTGGTGGGCTATCTGCAGCTTCGATCCCTACATCCAGTTTTCAATTATGCTGGTTTAGCGTCCTTCGGAGTCCAAAGCAAGCACGAATACTAGCCATAATACGCATTTTTATCTCTCTGGTGGTGTCGTTATCGGCGGTTATCAATGAGTCCAGAAACAAGAATTTGTCTACCGAACTAGAGCGCGGCCGAATTGATTTACCGTGTTTGTACTTCGTATGAAAGTAAACTTGTACCTGAAGGATTGGAGGATTTAAACGGTTTCGTACGCAACACCTTCCATTCGAAGACTTCGCCTCGATTTTAACACCATCGATCTGAGCTCGGAGTGGGAGGCTCAATTTGGCATGCTAGTTGTGAAAATTTGAAGTTGAATACCATCGCATCGAATCACTTATCTTGGAGCATCAATGCCGCGCAGATGTCAGGCTGTCATCCAATCAAAAGGCTTTGCTACAAATTACTGAATGCTAGTTGTGAAAATTTGAAGTTGAATACCATCGCATCGAATCACTTATCTTGGAGCATCAATGCCGCGCAGATGTCAGGCTGTCATCCAATCAAAAGGCTTTGCTACAAATTACTAAAGCTCACCGCCCATCAATCACTCGTTATGAAACCATCTCGATTGAAATCTGTTGAATAAGTTGTATTTTTTACGTTGTCAAATTACTTTAGAACTCGATAACATAAGTTTTCTGTGTTTTACTTACTTTTATATATATGGTTTGAAATATTATTGTGCGTCTTAATTTTTTTCCCTGTTTACACTACTTTGAGATGCTTTTTAAATCAATATCGGTGGAGGATCCAGGCTTCCTCGATGTTAATATACTTCAACAATTCTCCTAACTCGGCATGTGCGTAGTCGGATTTTTTTTTGCTGAATTTTTAAGCGTTACTCGTCTTGTTTTGACGCCATTTTGATTACTGAAGAGCAGATGTCAAAGTCAAAATAGAGTCATCATTCTGCATGAACACACATACTAAATAGGGAGTGATCTGGGTTTTTAAATGCTCAATAAAAAGAAATACGTCAGGTATAAGTCGACCAAATTTTGATCGTTTCAGCCTTTTCAGGCATCTCTCTATGAAACTCAATATTTTATATTAACTTTTTGAAGTTTGGTGCATAAACAGATTGCGCTAATGGTAGCGCCACTTCTAATGATAATGGCTAATATTGCACCATCATAGACCTCGGAAAGTGAGTATCAATAGTGGTGATAGTAAACGGTGTTCCGATCAAAATTTGGTCAAACAGTAATGCGTGTGAGTCGATCAAAGTTTTTACTAATAAGTCAATTTTTTTTCAGGTTCAGTAATATATTCAGCTGTGCTTCCTTTTTACCGAATGCGAATTGCCGGATCTTTCGTTTAACACATGTCATAAGATTTTGTACTGTCTCCTTGTCCATTTTATTCACGGCAGGACGCCAGTTTGCCTTAAACTGTTTCTCGCTCACAACAGCTTTTTGAGTCTTCTTAAGGTTCCGCTTGACGATGGCCCAATATTGTTCGATTGGGCGGAGCAAAATTTTGATGCGTTGTTTCTCTTTCTTCGACGACAAATGAAGTGCTATTCTCAAAATCAAAATAGATGCATGATGCTTCACGCGCACATCTTCAAAATAAGGGGTGTGCAAAATTTTTAATGCACGATGAAAATGGAAATCGTCGTCGAATGTTCTGCCAAATTAGTCGCATTGCACTAACATAAACCCGTTTGCTACGAATTGGCAGTTGTAAACGACATTGTTGACCAATTTTGATTGCGTCGTAGTGGACGATGAAACAAAGCGGATTTTAAGCAGCTGCACCCAGGATAAGAACTAAATTGACTACCGTAAAAGGAATGGTTCAAAATAAGTTCAAGTACAAAAACTTGTCAAAATAAGATTCGTACTAGTGGGCTCAAAAGAGAGATTTTCGTAAGAATTGGCGTTGTTAATCAGTCGAGTTATTAGTACGAGACACTGAAGAAGTCTGCACATTGTAGACGAAATACGCGTATCTGTCGAAGATAAGCAAAGGTAGTTGGAATTAAATGGAGATTACTAATTTTTCTTCTAATTTATAGTTGTTAATCAGTTATTTATGTGAAGAAATGATTGCAAAAACGTTTGTTGGGTTTATGGAAAGAAAAACAGTTGTTTTGGCATGTTTTTGCTAAGTCTTGAATGCTGTCTCTACGGAATCACTTTTCGATAACATGCGTTATTATTTCATCAACTTTGTATGGGTTCCTTCTTATAGCTCGATTGTTGACAATGTGAGAGCGGACTCACTTGCAAAAGTAGGCACTGCTCGATATATAGCCGCCCCATGGCGGGTGATTATAATTATTGAAAGAGTGTTGAGTGAAAACATCAGGTGGCTTAGCAACGTTAGTTTTTTTTAGTTTAGTTTTATTTAATCGCGAGAGTCATGAAATTAATTACGAATCATTAAATCGACAGTAACAAGCTAGTGTCATTTGGAGGTGGCCTTTGGTGAGTTCAATCTGATTATAAATATATTATAAAAATCCCTTTTCCAAATAAAACCAAATACATGCCTGGTTTGGAAATTTTAAATTTCCAAATCTGGAAGTTTGTTGGAACACCCTTATCCAAATGGTGGCAATGTTTAGATGCGGGACACATTGTATGTGAAAGTAACCTTAAAATAGGCGTAACGCTCTAGACATTCTGAAATGGGTTGCCAGATCCGCAGTAGCGCTATCACTTGCTAGCTCCCGGACTTAAGCCGCTTTCAATGATCACTTAATGAATTGTTGCAAACACATTTTTTCCATAATTCTATTTCCGGCTGATGAGAATGGCTAATATTGCAGCATCATTGACCTCCGAAACAGAAACGCTGCCAAATTATCCCACCGTTCTATTTATGGTCATTTACATCTTCCTTGAGCTTTCCCATTGAGCTGTGTGTCAATAGCGGTGATCCCTACTTCATACCAGAAAGTAGATAATAAAAACATGGAGGTCAGCAGATAAGATTTCATAATGTGGTGAATGTTTTAAATCTTCGTAAACTTAAAAACTCGTATTATGAGAGCGAAGAATGCAGCTAAATCTGCAGACACTACTTACCCAAGATGAATATTTTCGAAAGAATAGCCACATTTTAAGTATCAAATACGTTTTTATTTTCCTCCTATCAACCAAATCTGCCTCTAGCTGCAATCAAGTTGAACATTTATTATTTCCATCATGTCGTTAACCATCTTTGTGAGAAATATCTAAACATTAGTAAGATCACTTGAAAGATATACTTCATTCGATGCAAATTTCGTGAAGATAACTTGATTCTATCAGACCTCACCATGCAAAATAATCACCGCAAGGTGATGACCGACAAGTCCACTGACCGCCGGCCACACCTTTGGAATGGCATGCCACTTGACACTCTCAGCCATCGTCCGTCTTGAATGTATGAAGTCAAAAACCCGAAAGATCCAGTCCCAGACCGAAATAAAATTGCCAGATTAAAAGAGAAAGTGCTCCCCCGAACGATCGACCAGGCCGGCCTTTCGACCTCCCATTCCGCTTCGGCCGTGTACACAAAGGTACACTGGAAAAGAAGAAAGACCTCTGCTCTCAGATAGGTCGTAGCCGTTTGGTTTGTGAAATTCCTCCGGCACCTGATTCACCACTACCTCAGCATACTTCGCGAAGTGGACAATCACAGCGGTGCGGTGTCTCCTAATCAACGACTAATCGACGGGCAGCTTAGGCTGGAATTCCAGATTTCATCTTGATGACGATAATCGATTTATCAGGTTTTAAAATTCCGGTTATTTCAGTGGCTTGGTAAGATTCGAGCAATTGTCGGATGCATTGACACTTCTCTGCACTATCGATGCATGCAAAAACATGCTCGCAACAAGCAAACAAAAACTAAATGTTACACAACACTTGAAGGTTTAGTCTTGCCACTGTCACCGATCTAGGAAATTCCATCGTGCTCATTAAATATGCGCAGATATTCAAAAACTCAAGCCCTTTCACTTTTCCTAAACGAATGGGATGTAACTCGTTGCTGAGCTTTGGTTGATTCGACATAAACAAATCCCCATGTCAGTGTATCTGTAGTTGACAATCGCCGTTGGCTGTTTTCGTAAACCAGCTAGCCTACTAGCCTACTCAACAACAAGTTATTAACTAATAAACCCAAACAAAAGCCTCTGTCACACTTTTGAGCAACCACTTCTGAATAACGGCACTCCACTTCCATTCCATTCTTTCCGACTTGGTTAACTACACGGTGTGACCAGCTGCCACAATACAGAACGTTCGCGGCCTTTAAGATTTCGCAGTTTTTCGTCCAGTTGGGATTGCGAATTGAAGCTGCCGTCTTTCAACGGGCAAGAGCACATGATCAAGAGACCTGCATTGAAATCAACTCATTTTCGTGACCCAGTCGTGCAACCCTCGTCGCCGTTGTTTCCCAGCATCAAGAGCACGGAGGTCGCCGCCAATGCAATTCTCACACGAATCACTTCACCGTTTGCACAATCTATTAATTTAAACAATCCACCGGACTGGATGCAAATTGTTTGTTTCCATAGCAGAGCTGTTGGACTTTCGCATTTCGATCGATCGGAGATCATTTTGCCACGGAGCGATTAATGCTAAACGCTTTCGCGATAATTTACTAATAGCCGAACAATTTGGAGTCCGGTGAGCCGAGGCTCACTTTCTTTGCCTGCAATGATAAATGCTTGGTTCCCATTGAAGATAATATTATGTAAATTGGGAACTGAAAGCGCCAATGATTGACGCTGATAACGGTGATTCTGATTGATTTTCTTTTGTGCTCTATTTCAAATGGTGTGTAGTTGCATTGATAGCCCATTCATAGCGTGGCCGAAATTACAATTGAGTCAGATTGTCGTACTGGCTTGTGCTCCAGCTACGAACAACCTTAATTTGGAATTATTTCTGAGAAATTTTTTGCTGTATGACTTATCAGCCGTGCAATCCAGACAATGCAATTTAACAATGCCATAAATACGCCACTTTGCTGATTACAGTTCATTTATTAGAGGTATAATTAAGTGATTTGAAGCATTGATTGTTTTGTGGTCGCTGTTCCAGTTTTGACCAAAAGGTGTTTCGATCAAAATTTGGTCTACTTAAACTTGACTCATTTAATTTCATCGTGCACTAAAAAAAATTGCACAGGCCTAATGTTGAAGATGTGTGCGTGTAGCAATTCCTGCAATTCCTGGACAGGAATTTTATTAGGCAACCGGCCGATATTTTCAAGCACATCAAACTGTCAAAGTTCGCAAAGCAATATCTGGTGTGGCAGGCCATCTGTACCTGTGACTTGAAGAGCAGCGTTGCAGACCGGAACCGTCAACCAGAAAATTTATCTGAGCGAGGGGCCTACAAAAACGACTACTGCCTTTCCTGAAGCGATACAATTGTTCCGTTCTATTTTGGCCGGATTTGGCATCTTGCCATTATGGAAAAAAGGTCATGGAGTGGTATGCTACCAACAACGTTCAAGTAGTGCCCAAGAACAAGAACCCTCCCAACACGCCAGAGATTCGCCATACACAACAATATTGGGCAATCGTCAAGCGGAACCTTAAGAAGACTCAAAAGATGTTGTGAACGAGAAACAGTTCAAGACAAACTGGCCTTCTTCGGTGAGTAAAGTGTATAAGGAGACTGTACAAAATCTTATGGCAGGTGTTAAACGAAAGTCCCGGTAATTTTAAATAATTCTCCTGTATTCCGTAAGAAAGAAAAAGAAAAAGAATTTGACTTATTAATAAAAACTTTGATTGACTCACACATTAACTGTTCGACCAAATTTTGATCGGCACGACCTTCAAACGCTCTTCTAAATATTCGTTGTGCATACGATAAAGTTTGTAGCGACAAACACTAACATCCAGAATAACTTACTGAATACTGTCAAAAAAGAATCTATGTTGATAGCACCGGTGGTGTAGTGGTAAACGTGGTTGCCTTTCACATCAGTCCATCTGGTATTAATTCCAGTCGGCGCCGTTGGAATCTTTAGAGACGAAGAATTTCTGAGCACGTCTTACTTCGGAAGGGAAGTATAGCTGTGGATGGATTGATTAGTTCGATATGTAGGGCTCAAGTCGTTTCCTGGCGTGACGAACTAGCCTCACGTAAATTCGAAACAACAACAACAACAAGAATCTATGTAACCAATATTACTGAATAAAGGGTGCTTCGATCAAAATTTGGTCGACTTAAACTTAACGCATTTCCTTTCATCGTGGAGTAAACAAATTTGCACACCCCTCATTTTGAAAATGTGTAGCATCAAGGCTCAATTTTGATTTTGAGATTAGCAATTCAGTTATCAAAATGTCGTCGAAGGAAGAGAAGCAACGCATCAAAATTTGGTACGTGCATGGCGAAAATGCAAACTACTCTTACGCCAAGTAGGCGAAATAGTTGAATGTGGCTTAATCAACTGTTACCAACGTATTTAAAGTGTTTGGTGAACGTTTGTCGACAGCCAGGAAAGCTGGATCGGGGAAATTGAAAGCCGGAGGCCACAGCGTCGACAAAAGAGTTGCCCGCTGTTTCGAGCGGAACCCTAACCTCTCCGTCCGAGATGTCGCAAAGAAGCTGGGAGTGGTGCCATCAACCGTGGATAGAGCTAAAAACGAACAAGACTGTCGACTTACAAGAAAGTGGTGACTCCAAATCGCGACGATAAACAAAACATGTCGGTCGAAGCACGATCGCGAATGTTGCACACGACGATGCTGACGAAGTTTGATTGCCTGGTACAGGACGATGAAACTTACGTCAAGGTAGACTTTAAACAGCTTCCTGGACAGGAATTCATACGGCAACCGGACGGGAAAAGGTGGCAGATATTTTCAAGCACATTAAACTGTCAAAGTTCGCGAAGAAATATATGGTGTGGCAGGCCATCTGTACCTGTGGCTGGAAGAGCAACATTTCATTGCGACCGGAATCGTCAACCAGGAAATTTATCAGAGCGAGTGCCTGCAAAAACGTCTACTGCCTTTCCTGAAGCGACACACTTGTTCCGTTCTATTTTGTCCGGATTTGGCATCTTGCCATTACGGAAAAAGGCCATGGAGTGGTATGCTGCCAACAACGTTCAAATGGTGCCGAAGGGCAAGAACCCTCCCAACAAGCCGGATCTCCGCCCAATCGAACATTATTGGGTCATCGTCAAGCGGAACCTTAGAAGACTCAAAAAAGCTGTTATGAGCGAGAAACAGTTCTAGGCAAACTGGCGTTCTGCGGTGTATAAAGTGGACAAGGAAACTGTACAAAATCTTATGGCAGGTGTTACACGAAAGACCCGGCAATTCGCATTCAGTAAAAAAGAAGCTGAGCTGAACATTTCTTCTGTATTCTGTATTAACTGACCTTGAAAAAGAAAAAGAATTTGACTTATTAATAAAAACTTTGATCGACTCACACACATTACTGTTTGACCAAATTTTGATCGGAACACCCTTTATACGCTCTTCTAAATTTTCGTTGTGCATACGATAATGTTTGTGCGACGAAATCGTTCGTATTTCTGATACATTTTCATCAGTTTATTCGACTATCCAAAATGATGGAATTTCTCAACATCAACTTTAGTAAGTTAAGCATCGAACATTTAACTGGACGAGAAATAGATCAGGATAGTAACCGATTATAGTACGAACTATTCGTAAAATAAAAATATTCGAAAAAAACAAGCATTCAGTTTTAAAAAGAACAGTATTTGAGCAAACAATAACATCCAGAATAACTTTCTAAATACTGTCAAAAAAAAGAATCTATGTTGAAAGCACCGGTGGTGTAGTGGTAAACGTGGTTGCCTTTAACCCCAGTCCATCTGGTATCAATTCCAGTCGGCGCCGTTGGAATTTTCAGAAACGAAGAATTTCTGAGCACGTCTTGCTTTGGAAGGGAAGTATAGCTGCCCATTGATTGATTAGTTCGATATGTAGGGTTCAAGTTGTCTTGTCTACCATAGGCGTGACGAACCAGCCTCAGGTAAATACGAAACAACAACAACAACAACAAGAAGAAGGATCTATGTAACCAATATTACTAAATATATTTTCAAATTTTATTAGATATATTTGACTTATATTAAACCGAAATCAATGCACTTTTGAAGATTAATCAAACACGTGAACCAATACTAAATTGAACCGAAGGACTGGAGGCGATTTGTTTCCTACTATACTGTTAAGAAACACATTTCGGAGTATTTATCTGAAATTTAAGTAATATCACTGACTCTAAAGACAGAAGCCTTTTATGATTCCAGATAAAACGTGAGTTGTTTCGAGTTCCCTAAAATACCTTAGCTGTAACGTAAAGTTGGTATTTGACAAAAAAAATCTTTATCTTTGGTAAAAGGAATACGATGTTCTCCACAATAACGGGATACGATGATTGATACTACTATCAGCATATTTTGATTGCGAATGGTTTGGTTGTTTTTGCGTACAGTTAGGCAACAAATCAACATGGAACAGTTATTTCTGAACACACACAAAAAACAGTTGTCGTCACATTATTTTTTCCTGTAATTATTCACTTAAAATTTTGTCACTACTTCTTAGAAAACATTTAACACTAAATGGAATGCACAAAACTCTTAACAGACCTTCAATGAAGTTCTTAAATAAACACATTAACATACTCATCAAATTTCAAGCTTTTAAAAGTTATTTCCATCACTGTTTCACTAGCTTCCTTGTTTGTTTAGTGGAAGCGACCAAACTTAAATCAAAATAGGCTTCTTGATCCTCCTGGTACTAGTGGTTCGACGATTATAAGTGGGCTTCAGCTGTTTGTCATCAGTAGCTGCCGGTCCTGACAAATCCCGAATTATCCACTTTGATGTTACAAAGTTTGTGTTAGTCCAGTTCGGAGTCGATCCAGTTGGATTTATTGGTGTTGTCCAGTTGCTAGGCAAGGCCGTGGTAGTCCAATTTGGAGGCGGAGTGGATGCGTTCCAATTCGGTGTGGTCCAATTTACTTCCGGAGTTGTCCAGTTCCAGTTAGGAGTGGTGCCGTTGAAATCCGGAGTGGTCAATTCAGTTGGAGTTGCCGTTGAAATCGATGGTCAGTTCAGTTTGAGTTGTACCATTGAAATCCGGAGTGGTCCAATTCCAGTTTGGAGTTGTGCCGTTGAAATCTGGAGTAGTCCAATTCCAGTTTGGAGTCGTACCATTAAAGTCTGGAGTAGTCCAATTCCAGTTCGGAGTCGTACCATTAAAATCTGGAGTAGTCCAATTCCAGTTTGGAGTGGTTCCATTGAAATCTGGAGTAGTCCAGTTCCAGTTTGGAGTCGTGCCATTAAAGTCTGGAGTAGTCCAGTTCCAGTTCGAGGTAGTTCCATTGAAATCTGGAGTAGTCCAGTTCCAGTTTGGAGTCGTACCGTTAAAGTCTGGAGTAGTCCAGTTCCAGTTTGAGTCGTACCATTAAAGTCTGGAGTGGTCCAGTTCCAGTTTGGAGTTGTGCCGTTAAAATCTGGTGTAGTCCAATTCCAGCTCGGAGTCGTACCATTAAAGTCAGGAGTAGTCCAATTCCAGCTCGGAGTAGTTCCGTTAAAATCCGGGGTAGTCCAATTCCAGTTGGGAGTAGTTCCGTTAAAATCTGGTGTTGTCCAGTTCCAGTTTGGAGTTGTACCATTGAATTCCGGTGTAGTCCAGTTCCAGTTGGGAGTAGTTCCGTTAAAATCTGGTGTTGTCCAGTTCCAATTTGGAGTGGTGCCGTTGAAGTCTGGTGTAGTCCAATTCCAGCTAGGAGTAGTTCCGTTGAAATCCGGAGTAGTCCAATTCCAGTTTGGAGTTGTACCATTGAAGTCCGGTGTAGTCCAATTCCAGTTAGGAGTAGTTCCGTTAAAATCTGGTGTTGTCCAGTTCCAGTTTGGAGTTGTACCATTGAATTCCGGTGTAGTCCAGTTCCAGCTAGGAGTAGTTCCATTGAAGTCTGGAGTAGTCCAATTCCAGTTGGGAGTTGTTCCATTGAATTCCGGTGTAGTCCAATTCCATTGCGGTGTTGTAAAATTTGGATAAACAGTTGGAGTTGTCCAATTTGACTCTGGATCAGTCCAGTTCAGGGTAGGAATAACGGTTACACCCGGTGTCGTCCAATTCCACGCGGGAGTGGTGGAGTTATCATCCGTAGCAACAGGTACATAGCCTGGAAAACGCGCCGCTAGGGCAACAGCAAATCCAGCGAACAAAATCAACACTGCACTTCTCAACACGGTCATCTCGCTGGACCAACTGAAAACTGATACAACCAACAGTAGAATTCAGCATTTATATCGACTCCGCTTCGAAGAGATATGGGTTCTTATCAAATATTGGCGATTGAATGCTCTTCCTTTATCAAAAGCTTTTTACGTTCCATATGAGAGTATTTCCGTTGTAGGATCCCAGATAAGAGATAGATCAATTACCTTACCCGCCTCGTGGAGTGAATGGGTATGATTCAATCAGTCAGATGTTGTCCGCAGATCATGACGAGATTTTCGATGTTCGTGGAAACTTTTAGTTATGATCATTTCGAAACCTGGGGCCGTCTCTCAAAACAAACTTTTTCCAGTCGACAAGACACACTCCACAATTATCACATTGTTGCTATTTTACTACATATCATTCAAACTCATTGTGATTGTCCGTTCCGCCGAGGGTGGCATACTGGGCAATCAGTGAGTCATGTGTGTTGTGGGTCAATACTTGAAGTGGGTACAAATTGTTTCAGCGTTCGTGTAAGTGGTTCCATGAATGAAACTGAAAAGTGGTAGACTAACTCATGATATTGATAAGTAATCTGGCTGCACGTTTATCGCAGATCGTTTGAAGATTCTGAATAACTTATTTCTTATAGAAAGATAAAGGGAGCATTCAATATATTAAAGAGGTCATAAGGTCAATTAAATTAAAGTGGATATTGAAAGTTAGCATTTATGAAGTTATCAAAGATTTTAAAATGTGAAAGTCCATTATATGAGATGAGAGAGTATAACCTATCACCTTTTGAGTCGTTGGTTTCAGTTATGAGCAGATATATTAAGTTCTTCCTGAAATCATTTGGTCAAACGATATTCGTCCTGATAACCACCACCTTTGTGCTGATTACAAATGATCAGATTACCGTTGGTCCATGGTATTTCATTATCATGCTTACTAATGAGTTCAAATGCTGGAACACAATCGAGCGGATATGTAATATATGTAATTGTGAGATTAAATTTCCGATGTTAAGAAACAAAACATTCCAAAACTGTTTTCGTACGCCTCTAGCTCGAATTTCTAACCGCTGGTTGTCAAATGTCTATAGGTGAGGGGATTTACCTACTCTAGGCAAGTTAAGCACAATCCTCTGTTTAGCGAGATATTATCGCGGCGTCAGTTGCACTCATTTGCCGTTTTTGTTGATTTACGATTTTACGTTCTATTCGACAGAATTATCCAAAAAAGAGCTTGTCGAGTGTTTTTATAAAGCGCCAACCCTTTGCTCAAGTGAGTGTCACTGTTTGTCGGCCTTGTCTGTGCGTAGGTAGAAGAGAGACTGGAGCTCGATGAAAAACACAATATGATACCGCAGGTAAAACACAAAACTCGGGCAAATAAACTTAAGAATTTCCATAAGACACAACTTTAGCGATGCTTTTGATTTCATAAGCGCTGAAGCTTATGAATGGATTCTCTACGAGGTTGTTCTTGTACGCCTTTGAGTATCGCTCCTGCATAAAAACGTTCTGATACAGTCAGTGTTCAAGTCACAAGAACTTCTTCGTTCAGAGGTATGATTTCCATATTGCTCCATTTATTTATTTATTGAACATCAATGCATACTCCTGCAGGCAGAATTGATGAAATTCATATTGATTTCTAGTGGCGACAAATCATAATGGTTTTTTATAAATGTCGAGGAGTTGTTTAACTTGAGTGTATTACAACGGCCCCGCAGCTCAATGTATAGGGACTGTATCGGAAATATTTTTTCTTTTATTTTTTCTTTCAAAGAATAAAAAAAAAGATGTTTTATTCAGTAAACAAAAATGAAATGGATGGATGGATTCTTTTTGTTGTACGAGATTGAAGATTAAACAATGCGAAGCCAGATGAAATAAATATTATTGTTTTTCACGAATTTAGATAAGAACACTTTTTTATCAAGTTCAGGACAAGTATTCCATCACATATTTTGGACGCCGCAGCCTAATTTTTCGCTCTCCCGCATATTCTTAGCTGCTTTACCAGTATTCTTGAGGGCCCTCTTCCCAATCAACCCAATGACGTTCGATGGACCGAAGCTGCCAGGAAACTTACGCGGATTGTTGTGTTTCTAAACTAAAATCACTTTTTCCGTGGGCCAATTATGAGAGTTGCTTTGGCGTAAATGTGCCGACAGCAATCCTGCCAAAATAGTGGAGAGAATTAGTAAAAAGCATCTCATTTAAGGCCAGCATTCTCGTCTGCAGATACTCAGATCGATAGATTTCTGCGTTGTTTCGGTAGTGTAAAAATGGTGAGACTTCATACCGCGAACATATTGCTTGCCAGCACCGATACTTTTTGACCAGAACTTTTCCGCCGGATCGATCTTGCAGGTCTCGTCGTCCATCAAAACACGCGTGAATTACAAAAAGGATTCTGCCAATAGTTACACTATTTTTCACGTGGCCATAATATCCAAACCTTAACTTTCTCGTCTTTATCAATGCTGGCTTATTTTTAAAAACAAAGAAGAACCGTGCAAATAAGTAAAACAAACGAAAATAATACCGTCAAATACGCAGCATGCTATGTTGAATCCCCAATAAAACCAACACAAATACACACGCATACAACGCGCAAAGTACGTTGGTAGCTTCTTTCGATGAGCTTGCATAAAAGCATTTACTATAGAATTTACATCTGACAGAATGAGTGTGTAGCAGTGATTCGCGCACATTCAATGATACAATGTTTTTGGCTTGCGTGTGTACACACGCACTAAACTGTTCAGCACCACTAACTACAGGGATGGTTTCTCGTACACTCTCAAAAATTATGCATTTTACACGAGGACACTGGTTCGTAGCATAAAAGAAGTCGTACAAAAAGCAAAATTTCGTTTATAATAATGTCCTCTAGGGGGCTGACACATATAAGACCTGACAAGATGTGTTTAGGTGGTTATTTTTCTCATCACTCAACTCTGTTCTTTATGTACTGAGGACGCTGCATGTGCAGGTCTCAGAAGAAAACACATGACATTTGATAGTGTGTACTTAATGGAACAATCTTTTGTATTTCTATTCAGATACCTGGTTGTCTTTTTATCATTAAATACCATGCTTGCTAATAACAGGTTATTAAAAAGATTCTGCTTATTAATGTAAGATGAACTTTCTTTCTGGCATCTCTGTTGAGAACATTCGTCAATAAATAAATACTGAACTGGTGAACGCTGTAATTGTTTGCTTTTAACATCACGTTCTGTCTTCTCTTTTCCTGTACAGGCAAGATTGTATTTTTAAACAGATGATCAGAACATATGTAGTAATTCAAACATCAGCTGAAAATCAACTATTACTTAACATAGCATGGCATAGTTTGCACGCCTGCATGGGAGCTACAATGAGAATAATTTGTTGAACACATTTTACGTACAACATGCACCGAAATCCATTCATGCGTTTCTTCACGCAATAAAGCAATATTCTCACGAAGATACTTCTCGATCGCTCAAGTAGCTGAAGTCAGATAATTGTTGGAATAGGTAAGATTTAATTATCTGCAGCAATAACACAAACCCACAACCTTCCAAAAAAGATATCAAATGGAAGAGAAAATCGTTATCAGAAAATAGTTAAATAGAATGCTCTGTTTAGTGTACAAGACAAAAAATTATTTAAAATTGTCGTTGGAGCATTTCCAGTCTGAAGGCAAGTGATACTCCATTTTCTTCAAACAATTGGATCTGACATTCAGTATAGTACCTAGCCTCTTTTCGCTTATGTTTATAGCGGCCTCCATTACTCTCTAACGAAAAAGAAAATGTCTGAAATTTCGTCATCATCTAATGGTTGGAACTTTAAGTAATTAATTAATTAATATCCGTAGCTTAATATGTATAAGGTTGAAGTGTTTTCTGAAAATAAAATCGTGTCTTCAAAATACCCCATCAAGTTCTTATCAATGCATGGCCTTAATCTATGAAATGTTTGCCATTTTTCAGATCAGCATGCGAAATTTGGCAAAATTATCGAGAGAAACGAGCTTAGAATCGCGATTGCTTAGACAGGAAATTTCTCCCAACGTATGATTTTTGTCTTTGTTTATTGATTCTTTCAAATTCCACAAAGCATCCTTAATAAACGTCTAATAATATTTCAGATAAATTTCGTTAATTCCTTAGTAACGACCAACAAGTTAAACTTGCGAACATCTATCATCTAATTGTCGTACGATGATGGCGCACCACAAGTTAAATTTATGTTGATATTTGAATGTTGACTCAATGCTGTAATAGCAGACCGGAATTGATTCATCTATGGTAAAATGGTTTAATTACCATAACGATCATGTAGTGGACTCAATCAGACGTAGGGTAAACTTTCCTGTCATGAGCGTTACGTTAGAAACAAGGGATATGTAGTAGTGCATGGAATCTATGGGAACCACTGTTAGTATTGGATGCCGCCAGCACGCCACCACTTTAAACTTCCTTGCAACTCCGTTACCATTATTGTGCGCGATCATGACCGTTAACACCAATGACAATTCCCGATGTGGTGAGTGGATTATTATTGATCGAATATTAATATTGTTCATATATGACATAAAGAAGTGCTATAAAAAATGTTATAAACAAAGTTAGAAGGGCAGAAATCTTCATTTATATTGACAGACGGGCTTAAAACAAATAAATTGAGAATAAATAAAAAGAAATGAAAGTTGGAATTAAACTGAATATTTTGTTATTTGGACTGGAATATTGTTTACTCAAGTTGGCATTCCTGAACTACATCTAAAATTGTGAATGTCATTTTTAAAATCAAATGAACCTATTGATGTTACAATCTAGTTAACAACATAATATGTTAAAACACAACAACATAAAGACAACGGCGGAGGATGGACACAGAAAAGCTTAAATTGCAGGATATTGTAAGGAATATAATTGCTATCTAGAAACATAGAAAAAAATTAAATTGTACAGAAAACATAGACCAAACAATACACTAACTAGAATATATTTGCTGGAATGTAATAACCATCAAGATAAAAATCAATCTCGAATTACGGTACTTTATTTCCGGGATTATTA